>PVJL010004199.1:0-37143 GCA_004026885.1 Lyroderma lyra
CATATACACAATGGAATATTACTCAGCTGTAAGAAAAGATGAAATACTGCCATTTGCAACAACATGGATGGACCTGGAGATCATCATGCTTAGTGACATAAGCCAGACAGACAAAACAAAGAACCATATGACTTCACTCATATGTGGAATATAAAACTGAAAGCAACAAAGAAAAAACAACAAACAAACAAACAAACTCAAGGACAAAATCCATAGTTTAACGGTGATTTAGGGGTAAGAAGGAAGAGGATGGGAGAAGAGGGAGGGGGTGGGAAAGGAGGGAGGAGAAGCCAAATATATGGTGATTGAAAAAGAACTCACACTGGCTGGTGAACACATAATGCAACATATAGATGATGCACTGTAGAATTGTACACCTGGAACCTACACAACTCTTTTTTTTTTTTCTTTTTGGTATGTGGGTAGCTCCCTGACTGGGAATCAAACCCAGACCGCAGTGCTGACAGCGCCAGCGCCAAAGCCTTAAGCCACTACACCACCAGGGAACTCCCTACACAACTCTTGATTACCAATGTTACCCCAACAAGTCTAACAATAAAAACATTTTTTATAAAACAAAAAAAGAAAAGTAACACATAGATAACATCTCTTTAAATGTGTATACATTTTTTTGGCACCCCAGTGTGTACAGAGTATATCAAAGACATTAGTGAGATGTAGACCCTCACAGCTAGTTACTATAAGAAACTATATATTAATAGTAAAACTCAAATATGAAATTTCTTACCAACTTTTTAACAGGTTCTCCACTTACCTGAGAGACCCCATGAAATGGGAAACCATGATGCTTGGGGTCCAAGAAAAAGAAAGGACTCCTCGGATACGTTGCCAATTTTCTGCAGGCAGGGCGGCGTTCAAACTCCTACAGAAGGAACAACGATGCTATTTTTAACATGGTTTGCTTAGGAAGATTCTATAGCCTAAGAGTCTAGAGCCTAAGTAGGCCAATGAAACCAGAGGTGAGAAAATGAAGACATTAAAACAGAAATTCCACTGACCAGTTATGATACCCAGATTTCCCAAGTGAAGTCTGATTATGTATAAACATGAGGCATCAAATTTACGGGACACTCAGCACAGTGACGGCACCACAGAAGGTGTTCAATAAATAAGTATCGATAGGATTACCTCAGATTCCAAGCTCACAGCAAAGTTGGTGTTTGGCAAACTGCTTTGGAAATTTAGCCCCATCTATTAAAGGCTACTTAACCATAGGAAAGTCATTTTGCCTCTGTGTCTTGGTTTCCCCAACGGTACATGCAGAGTAAAAATACTAACAATAAAGGAAATGACATACTGATATATGCTACGATGTGGATAAACCTTCAAAACACTATTTCTAAGTGAAAGAAGCCAAATACAAAAGGATACATATTATACAATTCCATTTATAAGAAATGTCCAGAGTAAGTAAATCTACAGAGACAGACAATCCATCAGTGGTTGTCAGGTCTGAGGGTGGGGTGGGGCTCATATGAGGGTACAAACTTTCCTCCTTGGTGACAAAAATGTTCTAATATTAAACTGTGGTGATGGTTGCACAGTTTTGTGAATATACTAAAAACCACTGAATTGTACAATTTTAAACTGTATGTGAAGTACATTTCAATAAAACTTTAAAAAAATACTCCCTAAAGAACTACTGTAGGTTGTTGTGAAGATTAAACGAGTGGACATTAGCCCAGTGTCCAGCATGGAGTGACACTTAGTAAAAAGTAGCTCAGATGAAACTGATGCAAGGAGAGGTGGAGGGAGTTCCCTGATGGTGTAGTGGCTTAAGGCTTCGGTGTTGGCACTGTCAGTGCTGCGGCCTGGGTTCGATTCCCAGTCAGGGAGCTACCCACATACCAAAAAGCAAAAAAGCAAAAAAAAAAAAAAAAAGAAGAGGTGGAACACTTAAAATCTGTTACTACAGTAAAAACAGGAAGATAAAAACCCCTCACATACAAATACTACTTCATTCAGAAGCCCTCACTAAACAGAATTTCTAAACAGTGTCAAGTGAGCCAACAGTTCCAAAGTTTATAAATAGCATCAGAAAGCCCAGAATGGGAGGTTTGGTTGGAATATAAGGGAATTTGGGAAGCATAACCATGGCCCAGCCTACTCCCCCTCCAACACCTCCTTCCAGAGAAAGACAAATAAATGAAGCAAGGTTTCCAGGTATGCCCAGGGGTCCTCTCTAATAAAGCCAGAGTTTTCCAAAATCATAGGTTTCCAAATTCTTCCCAGGATTTCACATGTTCCTCTCACTAGAAAGGAACGATTGGGAGATAAGTTACCAGGACTTAAGACAGTCGTGAGAACCATAAAATTCCGAGAAAATAATCAAGATTTTAAAAGTTACCACCAGCCCTTTCTGAGGGTTAAGAAAGTAAAGCCTCTTAACTGTAATCACCCCTAATTAGCCATCAGCAACTCATGAAATTACTCACGGTACTGAAGACCCTTAAACTCTTGGGCCTCAGCCAGAAGTTACACTGAGATCCACCAGGAAGAAAGCCAACAAGTGCAAATTGGAACAGTTAAAGCGCCTCCGAATCCGAGACGAGGTCTTGCTCTTGGCTGGGGAGCAGGTATGTGCAAAGATGGAATTTAACTAACTTGGGAGTCAGATGGCATCTTTGCCAAGTTCCTGATGATGATCAACTAATCAATAATTATTTAATCAGTATGTGGAGTACTCAGGTCCTCTCCAAGGGATTCAAGACAAGGATGAGTCAATGCAGGGTCTCGCTTTACAATGTAGCTGAGGTGGGTAAGATTCGGGGAAGTGGCGCTGTCTGGGAGGATAGTGTTATCCAGAACGGCATAGGGTAAATGTTGTTACACAGAGACGCTGTGCTAAACAAGCCAGTTCAAAAGGAGAATTGCTGTGGAGGGCTGGCTGGGCATCAGCAAGGAAGATGGGACTTAAAATCAGTCCGTAGTAGACTGACCAGATGTACCATTTGAAATGGGACAGAAAACAATGGTACTGTCCCGTTTCGAATGGTACATATGGTCAGCCTAGCCCTCAGCCCACGTGAGTTACAAGTGAACAACCAGAGCAGTTGGGAAGAATGTGCACACTATAATCTGAAAGACCTGGGTCTGAGACCAGCATCCCCATTTATTAACTAGGTAACCTTTGACAATTAACTCTTTCTTTGAATTTGCTCACCTGTAAAATGGGGATACTGTTTGTAACAACCTCATAGGGTTGTTGCATTATATTAATTGAGATACATGACCTGCATAGTAACACAGAGAGAGAGAGAGAGAGAGAGAGAGAGAGAGAGAGAGCGCAGGCATTGTCCTTCCCCTTAAGGAACTTCCAGTCTAGATCAGGCACATCCAACCTGCAGCCCAGAGTGGCTCTGAATGAGGCTCAACACAAATTTAAAACATTATGAGATTTTTTTTTTGTGACTTTTCTTTTAGCTCATCAGCTATAGTGTATTTTATGTGTGGCCCAATTCTTCTTTCAATGTAGTCCAGGGAAGCCAAAAGGTTGGACATCACCAATCTAGATGCTAGAGAGCTATACACTTTAAACAAAATGAAACATAAATAAATATAAGAATAAAATTGTGATAAGAGCCATGAAAGAAGTCCAAGGTGCCTCAGGAAGTACAGTGAGCAGTGGGCAAAGAGAGTCCCTCTGAGGAAGTGATAGTCATGCTGGAGCTTGAGAGGTGCACAGGAGTCAGCCAGGGGAGGGGGTGCACAGACACCCCAGGGAGAGGGGCTCTCAAGCGTAAACTCGCGTGAGGAACTGGGAGGAAGAAGGAAGTAGGCTGGCAGGAACTTGGCGATCCCAGGAGAATGTGGGAAGAGCTGACCTCATGTTCATCAGAATATGGTAGATGAGTGGTTGACGGGGACAAGGGAAAAAGAGGTGTCAAAAATGACTCCTTCCAGATTTCTGGTGGACAGAGGCAGCAAACGGAGATTTTAACAGAGCTTTCTGGCTTTGTCAGGAAAGGAAGGGCAATGTTGACAGGAGAGGTGGTGAGGCAAAGCAGTGGTTTTCAAATCTGACAAGTCAATCAAAGAAACATCTTATATTATCAAAACAATCTGAAAGCAGATTAACAACCACTGCTTATAACCAGGAACCTTGTCCTCTGTGTATGTTGCCTTCAGATATTTGCTGATAATAGAACGAAGCCATCCTGATTAGCCTGTCATTATGAAATGTCTTCTTTCATCTTTAGCTCACCCTTTTGAAATTTGTATTTTGAATGTGTTTTATGTGCTCACATAATACATTGATAGGTTAAAAAAATAACCAAGCACTTTGCCGTTGTACATGCAAATATTTTTTACGGATGGGCTGTGCAGTCAAAAAAAATTTTGGAGGCCATTTTTCTAGAATGTTTTTAGCCAACTTTTTGTCAGATTTGATCAGTCATGTTTTTTTTTTTCATGATATGGTAGTCCTGGGAGAGTATGTACCAGTTCTCCCACTTCCTCAGTGTTTATTTGTGCCTCCATGATTAGTGCTATGGTAAATCAGCTCTGCTTTTCAAACTGTGGGTCACGACTCATTCATTAGTCTATCATGAAATCAATTTCGTGGGTCATAACCTGCGCTTTTTTTTTAATGAAATAGAAAAGGCTGGGGGAAAAAAAAAAAGAGAAAATTCCAGTGTTTATCACACATAATCAGGGTAGGTATTTCTTAACTGTGACTCAGTCAGAAATGTTTAAAAGCCTTGCTAGGAAACCCAGAAGGCAGCAAAGGATTCTGAGACTGGAGGAATAAAATCATGAAGACAGGCAAAGCCATGTTATCCAAGCCCCTGAAAAGTGGTCCCAGGAGAATTTTTAATGAGATGGGCAAGAAAGAGCCATTGTAGGTTCTGGAGTAGGGAGGGAACTGATGAAAGTAAGGTTTCCAGAAAATTCGTTTGGCCACAGTGTACGGAGCAAGCCGACTGAGTAAACATGCTATGTATGGAGCCGAGTCTGCCTTTTGAGGTTTGCTCCTATTGATTTATAACCTTTCTGGACAGTGAACAAAAAAATCTATCTAGTTTCTGTTAGAACATACGCTCCCTGGGGAATGGAGGCCCCACCTTCTCTCTTTCCACAAAGATCCTACAGGAAGGCTAACAAGTCACCTGATTTCGTTCAGGCCAAAGTCACAGTCGCCAAACACCAGGAAGAAGTGGCAGGAAGCTTCAAGGCTCAGGATAGCAGGGACACAAAGAGGGACCCTAACAGATCTCACCCAGGACAGAGAATGGCTCCCCTAACCCTAGGAGGTGCCACTGTGCCCCCAAACAATGGTGCTACTCTGCTGCTCCTTACCCACAGGCCCACCTCTGAGTATCTTTCCTGCTCCTTCTCCTCATGCCCTAATTCCACCTAATATTAGGCCATACTCCAGAAGAGAAGGATCTGCTCGGCCACGTCGGGGTTCAGAAAGGCACACCCCAACTACAGGCGCCAGTTCCACCTCCCTCCCGCCCATACACAGGCTTCTTGCTCTGGAACTCCCACAATGTAAAGCAACCACCAGAACCAACAAAAGCCCTAGTCCCTGGGGGAGAGGAGGTGACTCATCAGCACAAGCATGAGGGCCAGAGATTTCAGAAGGAAGCAGTTCCAGACCTCAAATCAGTACCCAGCAAAACATGGTGAGGTCGTGTGTCAGAACCTGCCCGATCCTCTGTGAAAGCTACCTGCCAAGGGTCCCGACAGACTGGGAGTCCCTGCACTAGGCCTGCATCCTGACCAGTCCTGTGTTCACCAACATCACCAACGTGTTCTCCTGCCCTGCTGCCACCTACACAAACTCTCTTCTCACAAAACCCTGGCCCACTGCTTACAGCGCCCCCTACCTGACATTCCAGTTGTCTGTGGACAAAGGAACAAATTGGCAGCTCCGAACATCACTGTGTCCAACCCACCCGTCTTCCATTATCAGAAAAGTAGAAGAGTCAAGAATCAACTTTTTCTAAGCACCAGATATAGGATATAAATCATGTTATTTAATCCTCACAGCAAAACCTACGCCACACTGTGGGTCAAGGGTAGGGCTGGGACTGAACACAGACCACTGTCACCAGAGATGGTCTTCTTTTCAGACTATTTGACTCACTGCCTTCCACCTAGTAGAGGGTCATGCATAGCTAGACAATAAATGAATGAATGGATGAATGAATGAATAAATAAACAGATGCTATCCCAAGGGGACTGGGTATACTTCACAGATTTGCTGGGAGACGGAACATTTCAGGAATGACTGTTTATTGTGCCATGAACATCACTTACAGAAAAGCGAACCAAAATGAACAACTTAATAATCTGTTATTTCAGATAATCACAAAGAGGCCAAGGCTGCTAGCAAACATCTGAGTGGTTACCACGTATCATATGGAGGCTAAGCACTTTACACGTATTATCCTCACAACAACCCGTGAGGGAGGTATCATTGGGTAATGGAGGTACCATTGGGAAATAGAGGCACAGGGAAGTTAACTACCTTTTCCAAAGTCACCAACTAGAAGGCAGGAGAGTCAGGATTCAAACTGAGGCAGCCAGAGCCCAGAGTTCACGCACTGAACCATCTTTCAACACTGCCTTCTACCCCATACAAACGGGGCTGGTTTAAATGATCAAAACAGAGGTTGCTGGGAGTTCCCTGGTGGTGCAGTGGCTTAAGGCTTCGGCGCTGGCGCTGTCAGCACTGCGGCCTGGGATCGATTCCCAGTCAGGGAGCTACCCACATACCAAAAAGCAAAAAAAAAAAAAAACCAAACAAACAAAAAAACAGAGGTTGCTGGCACAGATCTTTTCCAAGGTGTCACCTTCAGTACTAGTTTGGAAATAACGAACATTGTAGGCCTCAATGGGTATACTGTATAAACTCCTCAAGTCACAACATAGCACAGTGGCTCCATGTCCCCTGCAGGGCTGGCCAGTCTCCCTAAGGTCCTTAAACATCTGTATGTGGGGCTATCAGGTCACCACCTAATGAGCACTCAGTGCCTCTGGGTTAGGCTTCCTGCAAGATGCTCAGTATGATGGGAAGAGGGAATCCCTGCCCTTAGGAGCTCACACTCTTACTGAGGCAGATCAAGCAATAATACACCAATGGATATTTCTTGACAATGATAAATTACCTCAGACTGAGTGTCCAATGGCTGGTACAGGCAAAAGGGAGACCCAAGTGATACTGGGAGCAGGACAAGGTGCTGAGCACATACCTTCCCAGGCCCTGTGAACCGCACTGGGCCCGGCCCCAATGAACATCTCGCACTGCAGTTAGGAGAAGGTCGCCCAAACGCGCGGAGACACGGGCTGTGGGTGGGCACCAGAGTGTGACTGACGGAGGAAAAGACTTCCCTACTTCCTTCCGGAGCACAGCGGCAGGAGAGGATGCAGATTGGCTAGTCTAAGACAGACAGGGATTGGCTGGAAAGCTGGACACTTCGGGAGCACGTGGAATCACGGGCGGGAGATTTAAATGGAAAGAGGGCGGAGCTTTGGGAAGCAGCGGGGCGGGGGCTGGGGTGCACGCCAATCAGAGCGGTTCTGGCACCCAGCCGGCGGCCGGAGGAGAGAGTGTACGCATGCCCAGCGCTGTGATTGCCGGGCTGGAGAAGAGATGGCTCCCTTTTTCGCTGCCTCGGAGATCCGCCTGGAGAATTGTGCTGTGGCCACCTGTGCCCCCCAAAAGATGGTAAACAGAGGGAGGGCAGAATCATCCCCCCGTGCTTCTGCGGAGATCTGCCTGGAGAAGCCTGCTGCGGCTGTCTGTGTTCCCCAAAAGGACGGTATCTTTTTAGAAAGGAAGAAGGGGGCTCCAGGCACAGCCTGAGACTTGGTCTGGCTTGGCAGAGGGTAGCAGGGTTGTTTTCTTTCTGTGTTTTCAAGGGAGTGGGACCTGAGACAGAGGCCTGCTAGTCTTTCAGAATCGTGTGGCCTCTGAATAAAGACGCCTTTCCTTGTCCCCCAAACCTTTAACTCCAGAGTTTGCCTGTGGGCAGGGCGGCAGGATCCAAGCACTGGTCCCTAACACCAACCTTCCAATATAAAGCACAGCAGACTTTATATTAATAGTTAGCACTTCCAATATTCTTCCTATTTTGGGCACTGCACTAGGGACTTTATGTACTGGTTCATTTACTCTCCTAACAACTCCATGAAGTAGGTAACTAGCCTCCAGTTATAGAGGAGAAAACCGAGGCACAAAAAGGCTAGTGGATTTTCCCACAGCCCACAGAGAGTTAGTGTAGAGCTGTTGGACCTCAAAGTCAGGCAGTGTGACTCCAGAGTCCATCCTCTGACCCCTGCCCTTGCTGCCACTGGGGCTTTGGGGACACTTCCAGAGTCCAGGCAGGCTTTAAGGGACTAGAAGAATCAGAGCCAGAATCTCAGGCACAGGAAATTAATAGCGCATTGAGGGGCAAGGTGTGGGGAAAGACAAAGGCTTCTGGAACCTTCAAAATAAAATGAGGACTTGTGTGTTTGGGAATGAACAAACCCTCTACTAGAAAGCGAGCACAGTTTGAATGAATGACAGAGGACCAAGGAGCCACTAATGCCCAGTAAGCCAAAAGGGGAGGTGAAGAAGGAGCAGGTTGGGAAGTGGAAACCCAGAGGGAAGCTGTCCTAAGGTGGCAGTCAGGTGGAGAAGGATGTGCAGGGTGTGCCTTGCACCCCTCAACTGAGAAGATGTGGTGGATCTTTGAGAAAGAATTTTGGCTGGAGAAGGGAGAAGGCTGCCAAGAAGGGCTGCCAGAAAGCAAGAGGCAGGAAAAGGTGTGTTCTTATTTCTTCAAGGTTTGCCCCACTTAAAATAAAATCCAGAAAAGGTAGGAAGAACAAAGAGAGGTATATCCTTTTAAGAGTCATCATGAACAAGATGGCGGGCAAATCTGTCAGCCTACAATGGAGGTACAGGACAAGGTCCAAGAGCTTAAAAGAAAAAGGGGCATCTTCTCACAGATACCAAATATGCTGTTTGTGCTTGCCCCTCATTGGACAGGGAGCTTCTCCAGGCAAGGGCTATGTTTTCTCATCTTTTCATCTTTACTCATCTGTGCCTGGTACAGGTACAGGTGGCCATGCAGAGCAAGACTGTTGAATTAATGGATGAATGGATGAATGACTAAAGGATGAATGGCATGTGTCTCTAACAGACTTTTAGTTCTTAGAAAACAGGGTCCATATCTGATGTCTCTCTGTCAGCTATTGCTGACACTCAGTAAAATGTCTACACTACAGCCTGCCTGAGGACCAGAAGGAAGACACTCCTGAGCCCCCTGGTGGCCATCATCACTTGCCACAACCCTTTAAGGAAATCCTGCCCCAGGCAGGAGGGCACTGGAGAAGCTGACCTTGGAGCCCCAGGCTTGTCATATTACCAGCCTCTTCCTACTGGGCTTTGGGCCCAGGCAAGCCAGAGGAATGTTCCCCTAACACTTCCTCAGTCTTTGCTGAACCCCCTTGCAGAGCCCATCCTTTTTTCCCGTGTCACATTCAAACTCAGCCACAGAACTCACTCCTTCCCCGCAAACTGGCTTGCCCACAGCAACATGAAAACCCACATCTGAATTAGGAAAAAACGCCCTGGATACGATCAAGTTCACACATTACAGTGTGTTTTGTTACTCATTAAAGAAAACACCTGACTTTTCCTTTCTTACCTGGAGAAATTAGGTAATCAGCACAGATTAGTTAAGGATTTCAATACAAATTGCATCATTTGCACGGCCATTAACAGTGAAGTGATTTATATGTGTTTTTGGTCCTTAAAAACGTTTCCCAGGTAACTAAGGAAAAGATTCAAGGGCAGAAATATTAGGCAGGCAAGGTATTTAAAATAAATGAGCCAGTTGTTCCTGCTTCTGTACCAAGTTGCTTTTTCAATTTCGAGTGACATGATACTGTAGAACCCAAAGGGGAAAATGCATTTAGACCAGCGGTTCTCAACCCTTTGGGGGTCGAACGACCCTCTCACAGGGGCCGCCTAAGACCATCAGAAAACACATATCTGATATTTATGATTCATAATAGTAGCAAAATGACAGTTATGAAGTAGCAACGAAAATAATTTTATGGGGGTCACCACAACATGAGGAACTGTATTAAAGGGTTGTGGCATTAGGAAGGTTGAGAACCACTGATTTAGAGTAAGAGCACATTCTCTTCCCCAAATATTACCTCTGTAGCCATTTGATTTACAACATTTGATAAACCTGATTGAATTTCTTTGCATCTATAGAAGTCTCATATGGAGAACTCTAATTTAGCAATTGTCACCGTATATCATTATGATTTATGCTTGTCTATCTTCCTCATGACATGAGATTACAAAACAGTAAAGACTCTTAAAGACTTATTTTGGATATTCCTGATGCCTAGAGCAGCACCTGGGGCACAGTAGGAGTTCTGTGATGACAGAAAGAATTTATATTCAATCTCACATGGAGGCCTCCTCTTCAACGCATGAGTGTGCTGTTTCCACGGTATTATACTAGTGCCCAGGCTGTGAGCAGCCACTTATCTGCTCTGTGCTAACTGCTAATTGTTTCTGAAATTAACACCAGCGAGGTCCTCTGCCCCACTTCTGAAGCCTCCAACACACAAATAAACAGCTGTGATGGCATGCAGGCCACCGTACCTAGGAATCAAAGCCACTCAGAGACACACTCCAGCTGTCCTCCCAACTCAGACTCAACCTCTCCCCAGCATCTTCTGCCAAGAGCAGTTAGTAATCCCTGGGTTGTAGTTATCAATGGAAACAAGAGCAGACAACCACAGCTGAGCTCTGCAGGTGAGCCACAGACTTTCTGATGTGCCACCGAGGCCGTGTTCAAGATAGTGATCCATCTCATTCCAAAAACCAATACATTCTACAGCCACTTGGGTCAAAGGCAGGTAGCCATGGGACTAAAGGCAGCTTTGGTTCCAGCTAAGCTACCCTCCTGGTCCACCTTCCCTACCCTCTGATACAAGGCCCAGGTCCTGCCACCTACAAATGGCTTCTCGTCACTCTGGCAAGCGCCAGTGTACATCTATGTGCACACACACATGCCAAGTGCACTAAAACTAAAAGAATCAAAGAGAGTAAGTACTACATTCCTCCAGGAGATAGGTCTAGGTTAAGACTTCAGAGCTGAGTATAACATAGCTTATGTAGTTATCTTTTAGAAATAATAATAATCTGTCCATAAAATTACAAATGTTTATTGAGGAACATTTGAAAGCTATGGCAAAACACAAAAGAGGAAAACTAAAATTACTCATAATCTTAAAATGCAAATTAACCACTTTGAAATTTTTCAGTGTTCTTTCTTCTGGTCTTTTTCTATCCAGAATGCTTATAGCTATTATCTGATGTTTTACATATAATATTTCTCCATAAACAAAATTGCATACAGTTTTGGACTGTTTTCACTTTAAAACAATCTCGTCCAACCCATGGCCCACGGGCTGCATGAGACCCAGAATGGCTTTGAATGCGGCCCAACACAAAATCTTAATCTCTTAAAATATTATGAGGTATTTTTGTGACTGTATTTTTTACCTCATCAGCTGTCATTAGTGTTAGTGTATTTTATGTGTGGCCCAAGACGATTCTTCTTCCATTGTGACCCAGGGAAGCCAAAAGGTTGAACACCCCTGGAGTTTAAATCATAAACATCTCATGAGTAATATTCAGAAACATTTTTAATTACTATATAGTAGTTTATCCTACGGAAGCCAGATAACATATCTAGTAAGTTCCCTTATTGTTGAAATCTGTGATGTACATCTTTGTATAAAATTCTTTATCTGCCTCTTTGCTTAGGACCTTATGATAGATTCCTGAAACTAGAATCACTAAGCCAAAAGGTATGCTTATTTAAGGTCCTTCATACATGTGGGCTCTTGTAAGAAAGAGTGTATCCTCCTAAAATCCCACATGTAGTGGATGAAACAGACACATTTGCTAATAATGTTAGCATTATAATCTTTCTTAATTTGATAATTAGTTAGGGTAGGCTAATTGCTGTAACAAATCATCCCAGAATTTCACTGGCTTAACTCAACAAAAAAGTTTGGTTTTTTGCTTGGTTCACTGTTAGATATGGGTTCTGATCCACACAGTCATGCAGGCATCCAAGGACCCAGTCTCTTTTCATCTAGTAGCTCCACCACTGTCTAGGGCCTCAGAATCCTTGTCTTGTTTTGTTTTGCTTTGTTTTTTTGTTTTATTCCATCCAGTGAACAAACAAGGGAAAAGAGAAATCGTGGAAGGTTTGGCTAACAACTTCACAAAGTTACCTTAAATCACTACCACTGGTATCCCATTCCCCAGCTTAGTTATACAGCTAACTGCGAGAGAGTAGAAAATGTAGCCTGCCTGTATTCTCAGAAGGAAATCTTTTGGTGAACAACTTCTGGCACAGGGTAGGCATTCAATGTGTTGGTCGCAATAGGCAAAAAGAAAAAAAGAAAGTCATTTTAATATATACTCTTTTGATTATTAGTGAAGTTGGAAGAGATTTTCATTTTATTAGCCAAGTGTGCCATCTCTTCTTACAACCTCTTTTACCAATGTTTCTGCAGTGCTCATAATGTTTTGAATTGACTTTAAAGAGCTCTTTCTAATATTAAGGATGCTAACCCTTATTTTGTCTGGGACCCTTTTTCAGTTTGATTTTTATCTTCTAATTTTGCTTATAATTTTTATGTAAAAAGTTTTTATGTCTTTAAATCCATCAATTTCAAATTGACACTTTGCACAGAATCACAAAGCACAAAAAAACTGGGATATTCCAACCCAACTCCCCAAGTTCATTATTTTATATTCATGATTTACAAACAAATAAACTGACATTCAATAAAATAAAATTACTGGTACAAGGTGTTGCAACTAATTAAAGGCAAAGCTGGGACTAGGGATTTTAAAAATTTATTGAGCAAATAATACATGACAGGCTATACTAAAATCTTTCAAACATTGTTTTGATTGATTCTCAACACAACCCTCTGAGGTAAGTGCTACTGACATCTCCATTTTACAGAAAAGAAAACGGAGGCTACCAGCAGTGAAGCAATATGCCCGAGGTCACAGAGCTGCCAAGTAGCCGCTACATGATTGTTAGAGCCATGGCTTGTCTCAGCACTGCTCCCAGGTCTCCTGACACATAGCATCAAATATACAGTCCCAGGAAGGGTGCCTGGTGCACAGCACACAGGCTATGGCCTGGGCCCCAGCCAGTGGAGATGCTGTGTGTAAGGTTATGTTTAGCCTTGTTCACTCCAGGATGGCTTTGGTCTTGAGTCCAGGATGTTTTCTCAGTGCCCCCATGCATTTGCCTGTCCAGAACACAGCCCAGTTCGGTGTGCCGCAGCCACTATAAATCAGCTAGTTACATGCTCTGCCCTTGGTGCTTCTGAACATCAGGGGAAAGGATTTGCCTTTTCCTGCTTGGCTCTTAGGGCTTCTGCATTGACATTTGAGTTATGTCATTATTTTCTTAAAGGCCAGAAATCTAGTAAATGATTTGTAGCAATCGCTGCTGTGCAGTGTATGCCAAAAGGCTTCATATATCCTTATAGAAGGAAGCAGAAACTTAGCAAATTAGTCTTACTTCCTTGACACAATTCTGTGATGAGCTGGTATTAGGTAAAGCTGAAATCTGGTGCCATGATTAAAAGATTATGATAATGTGAAACAGACAGCTATCTCATGAATTAGGAAACTTTTTCAAGCAGGCGGAGAGAGGCACTGGAGTCAAAGGTCACCCAGAGGTCAGGGGAAACAATAAAAGGCAATGGGGTCTAGCAAGAATAACTCTTACCATACCCCTTTTCTTGAACTCCATTGTCAGTGTTCATACAAATCTGTTCTCTTCCTATCTCTATATGCCTTGTTAGTCCCCCTGTGACACAAACCAGGACTAGAAAAACATCAACAATAAGCCAGCCACCACTAACGAGCTACGTCTGCTAGATAAGGACTCTAATACTCTGACCTCTTTGATGATCATCTCATGCTGAGGTCTCAAACACCAACATCTCAAGACTTACCCTCCCATTCAGACTGTTTTTCCTTTATTTCTAGTTTCCTCCTGCAGATGGCTCACTCAAAATGAATAATACAAGGGCCAGGCGACCAGCTCCACACTCCGTCCTCCACCGCCGAGGTTTTCTACCTTGGTGGTGGTATCACCCTCCTTCTGGTGATAAAGCTCAAAGCTTACCTGCGCTTTTATGATTCCTCCCTCCCGTGTGCCCTAGGCCCAGTCTTTGGCCAAGTCTCAACTCTTTGTTTCTATCATTTCTCTTAGTTGGTATGATAGCTCTTGCCTCTACACTTCATCTTCCACAAGTCTCATCCAAGTCACCATTCAGATCATTATAGTTAGTGTTCCTTTGATTTCTCTATGCACCTCTGTCAAAAATCAGAGGGGCATATTTCTGGGTTCTCTATTCTGTTCCGTTGAACTCGGGGCCTATCCCTCTGCCATGACCACGTAGTCTTGATTATTGCAGCTGTTAATGTGTAAGTCTTCAAACCTGGTAGGCTGATTCCTCCTAAGTTATTCTTCTTTTTCAAAACTATTTTCAGAAGTTTGACTATGATGAATGTTGGTATGGATTTTGAGGGGTTTATCCTCTGTGGAATTCACCAAGCTTCTTGAATCTACGTTTCTGTCCATCCCACCTTCTTCTCTCCTAGGATTTCAAAGACATTTTATCTTTTATTTTAGTCCTACAGGTCCCTGGAGATCTGTTCTTTTTTTCTCTGTGTTGTTTAGACTGGGTAATTTTTATTGTTATATCTTCAAAATCACTGATTCTTTCCTTTATCATTTCTATACTTCTGTTTAGCCCATCCAGTGAGATTTAATTTCAGTTATTGTTTATTTCAGTCATAAAATGTTCATTTAGTTCTTCTTTATAGCTTCTATTTCCCCACTGAGACTTCCTATGTTTTTCTCATGTTTCAAGCACGTTCATAAGTGCTCAATGAAGTATTGTCATGATGGCTGCTTTAAAAGCTTTGTCAGATAATTCTCATTCTCTTTCATGTCAACGTTGGCATTAATTGATAGTCTTTTTTCATTCAGTTTGAGATGTTCCTGGTTTGGAGTATGATGAGTGGTTTTCAATTGAAATCTGGACATGTAGGTATTTATGAGTCTCTAGATTTTACTTAAACCTGACACTGCTCCAGCAGGGGAAGGGAGGCCCCACCTCATTAAGACCAGGTGGGGATAGAAGATGAGGTTCCCCACTTGACCTCCACTGACACCCAAGGGAAAAAGGGGACTTGTTGAGCAGAGGTGGGAGTTCCAGTTCCTTAGCAGGTCTCTCTCCACTGCTACTTCTGTGGTTGGGAGGGATAGGGGTGCCTCATCACTGTGGCTTCACTGGTACTACTGGTGTGTGGGAGAGGGAAAGGACAGAAGGGAATGCATGGCCTTATTACTGCTGGGTGGTAGTAAGAGTCCTAACTGTCCACTAGGCCTCTTCTAACCAGTGGGGAGCAGGAAGGAACATCTTAGTCTGCTGAGTGAGAACAAAAGTCCAGGCTCCCCATATATCTGAGAAATAGACTCTCAGAAATGGTGTAGGCTATCAGCATTCATTCAGGAGTGAAGAATTAGTGATTCCAGAGATGAAGAATAGATTACTGGAGGTCAAAGGGCAAGTTAGGGGCAAAGTCAGAACTTAACACCCATGCCCTTGGCTCCAAGACCATTTGTCTATAAACCAAAGAGCTCCTAAAGCACAAAAAGAATGCCTGTCTCCCACCCAACATAGTAATGAAAAATCTAACCAGCCAAAGAAGAGTGGCTGCCTCCCTTCACATCCTGCCAGACCCCAAGGCCAGAATGCACATGTGGTTATGCACCATCATCCCCTAAACAACACAAACACATGTCTACTCAAGACAGACATTCTATCCAACACACACAGTAAAAGCACAGTCATGAGCCAAGAACTACAGCATCACAGTCACCTTTGGGGCTGGTGGTCTTCCATCTGGAGAGGATTCTGGCTTTCTTACTGTTGGAATCCCTGACACCAAGATATATCCAGGAGCTGCAAAACTCAGGGCATCCTGCAGGCCAAGCATCCATCCCTCTCCAGGCTGGAGAGCTGGGTCTGCACCCCACTGAAGGAAACTTCCTTGGACCTGGGGCCTCATGTCTGGCCCTGGCCAGCAGTCTCGGCCCAACACAGCTTATTCTCCAGCAAGGGAAAGCTGGTGACCTGGGAAGGGAAACTGCTTTCTAACAGCCTTTGTTTTTGTTTCCATTTAAAAAGGTTACTGACTTTATTGCATGTGGAAAGAACCAAAGTAACAATTTCAAAGAGGCTCAGCATGTTTTGGAGCTAACCAAATATATAGAACTTTTGGGTGGGGAGGAAGGGAAAGGGAGAGAGGGAATGAACGTTTATCCCACATTTACCATGTGCCAAACACAAGCCTTGCTGTTCCTTCCATGCCCTCCTCTGGCTTTTACAATAAAAATTCTGGCCAGAATCAAGTTCCAAACCCCTATGAAAGGCCATCAGTCTGTTGAGAATCAGAGTTGCTAGACTCAAGGACAGTATGAAATAATAAATGGTTTATGGTATATAATTTGAATCATAAAATTTAATAAATTATTTAATGCCTACATTTCAAAATAATGTGATTTAAATTGTTAAATTCATTAGACTAGCTACTTAAGAATTACAAATTATGTTGAAATAATTGTCTACGTCGGTATCACCCAGGCTGCTAAACACCCACAAACTTTTGATAGAATTTGTGAAATAAGCTATACTTTTAAGAGTACTGGAGCTTCTATGAGTGGTTTTGTTGACTATCAATATTTTAACATTCACTCTTTTTACAATTTAAAACAATTTTTAAGTATTAGAGTCATCTAGACAAGGGATCAGCAAACTCTGGCCAGTGGGCCAAACTTGACCCCATGTCTGTTTCTGTCACATTTTCAAATGGTTGAACAAAACTTGAAAAAAGAAAACTATTTTATGATGTGAAAATTATATGAAATCCAGTATATATAAATAAAATTTTACTGAAACACATTCTGGCCCATTCACTTATGTATTGTGTATGGCTGCTTTTGTGCTCAAAAAGCAGAGTGATTAGTTGAAACAAAGACCATACAGCAAGCAAAACTGAAATACCAACTACCTGGCCCTTTGCAAAAAACGTGTGCCAAGCTCTGATCTAGACAGTCCGTGAAATGGTAGTGCCAGGTTAAAACCCACTGAGACGATGATGACAGCAGCAAGAACCACCAGGTGAGCTCCTGAGGAAGCCAAATACCCATCATGAGATACCAAGTGGGCAGCTTGAGCACGTCCACTGTGCCACGTTAGAGATAACAGCCGACGATGTGAAAAGCAGCAGTAAAGCAAAACTGCATGCTGAGACTGTATCAAGCACATGTGCACGTTCTTTACATTTATTCCAATGGTAAAAATTAGTGTGAATTATAAGAGAACTGAATCCTATGAGGTTTTCAAGAATGTAGCCCTCCCATAAAATATAACAGGCTTCCACTTCCTTTCTCCCCCGGCCTCACACTGTTTCCCTTTGTTAAGGTGTGGGTGTAGGAAGGAGGGTGGAGGCTCCAATCTCTCTGAATTCCTACCAATCTCAGTCTAACGCCCTTCTTCTGGGTCCCCAGCCTTCCTACTGCATAATGTGGATCAAACTGATCATCCTCTCTGCTTGCACCTCCAAGGCTGCAAGTCCTCACGACAGGAAGGCCATCTTCTTTATTTTGAAGCTGGATGGACCTTGCAGTGCTCATTCAAGCACAGTCGGCCCTCTGTTTCATTGTAGGAACAAACCCTGTTCATATGCTATCTTCTCTAATTCCTATGGCACATACAGTGATTATTAGTCTACTTCACAAACGAGGAAACTGAAGCTTAAAGAGATTAAGCTGTTCAAGCCACACAGCCAGGACAGGAATTTACACCATTTACAGGGTACCTGACACCCAGCAGGGGCTCAGAAAATATTGGATGCAGGAGACAACGCACGCATCGTGAATGCCCATACAGAACCACTACAGAATATTCACAGGCGCACGATCTCACAGGTTGCCAAGACCTCCCGCTTCGCGACGCTTAGTGAAAGAAGCCAGTCACAAAAGACCATGTATTGTATGATTCCGTGTCCACATGAACACTGTAGGAACACTGACATAATGTCCCTGCATGGAACTCAGTGCCCACCTCACAGTGCCTCTTACATTCCTTGGTAGGAGAGGTATTGAGCTCCCCAGCGTGAGCATGAGGAAGCAACAGTACCTGCAAAGGAAAGGAAAGAGGAGGCAGAAACCAAGCCCCCACTCTGCTTCTCGGTACTGTCATCTGGGCTCCCAGGCGCGTTTTCTCTGAAGAGCCCCTGAGCAGCATTAGTGTTCCTACAAAGGCTCTTGCTTTTGACCTGGTAATTACACGGCCGGAAACTGAGTCTCCAAAGTGGAATGTGAGATCAGGAAAAAAAAAATTACAGCAAATTGGACATTCACGTTGGCAGTACTAATTTTCTGATTAAGGAAAAACTAGAAACCACCGAGATTGCTAACCCAGGGTGGGGAACCATGACGGAGAAAAATGATGGAAATCGTCATTGTGCTTAAAAATGGGAACCCTGAGTAGGTTAAGAGTGGGAAATGCTCACACGAAGTCACACTCTGTGAAAAAGATACATTGTGCACATGCTTAAATTGAAATACAGGCAAATATAAAAGAGAGAACAGAATAATATAAGCTGTCAGTGTACCATGCAAGTAAGTGAGATGGGAGGAGGAAGGAGAGGAAGAAGGAGAGATAAAAGGATGAGGGAGGGATGCAGGAATGCTTTGGTAAAGTTACATGGGCAGCAAAACTCAAATGAAAACAATAACGGCTGTGAAAGAATAAATTACAGTCTTTCTAGAAGGCCAATCTAACTGTATGTATCACATACCTTAAGAGTATTTTTATCTTTAGTCCCAGAAACAGCACTATGCATTAACAAAAGTATAAAAACATGCACAAAAGATGCAGTTATATTTATAAATCATATTGAAAAATGAACATGTCCAAAAATAGGGGACTGTTTAAGCAAACATTATTTTTAAAATAGACTGCAGCCATTAATAAAATCATGTTTTGGAAGAATAGTGACTATTTAGTACATAGAGAAATATAACCCTATGTATTATACATCTAACAATACATGATGTATTGTTAAGTGAAAAAAGCAGTGAACAAAACAATGTTCAGCATGATACCCATTTTATAAAAGTGTGTGTGTGTATATATATATATATATATATATATATATATATGAGTGTAGATTAGATAGATGATAGATAATAGATAGGTGATAGATAAATGATGATGATGATAGATGGATTAGATAGACAGGCAGATGCTAGAGATAGAGAGATAGGAGATGATAGATACATACATACTAGAAAGATACACATCAAAATAATGGCTGTGACTGGTTGGGGAATTACGAATGATTTTTATTTTTCTTCTTGTATTTTTCTGTATTTCCTAGTTTTCTACAATAAACATACCTTACCTTTGTAATCAGAAAAAAATTGAAGTACTATGTCTGAAACTTAAAAAGCCAGTCCGCAGTGCTGTCTCCGCCTGCAGCAGTTGACGCCTGGAGTTAGAAGCCGTGCAGGGGACACACAGAAGCCAAACTGTCCGCACAGCATCCAAACCAGGCAGCTTGGGGCCAAGAGGGCTCCGACCCCTCCAGGCCATTTCTCCCACGCAGGCTCCATGGCATCCACACTTGCACACCACACCCACACCGTCTCTCCAGGATGTATCTCCAGAGGCTTTGCCAAGGGCACGAGAGGGAGGCAACCCAACAAGGTATGTAAAGGAAGGAGGCTGGGCCTCCTGCCTCTCTGGAACCTCCCACCCCAGCAGCACCACCACCACTACCTCCTGCACACACTCAGGCAGGAGCACCACACTCACTGCACCTGACCCGGCTTTTACAGTCCTTTCACATCTGCCCACAGTAAAACCTGGGCACCCCTTGGAGCTGCATCTGTTTTAAGACTAAGTCCACCCCTTCTCTAAGCAAAAGAGCCTTACTTTTTATTTTAAAAGTAGGTTACACAACAATCAAAAGGAATGAAGCACTGATGCATGCTTCAACACGGGTGAGCCTTGAGAACATTATTCCTTGTGAAAAAAGCCAGTCACCGAAGACCACATGTTGTATGATTCCATTTATATGAAATGTCCAGAATCCAAAGAGACAGAAAATAGATTAGTGGTTTCCAGGGATTGCAAGAGGGAGGAGTGGGGTGTGGCTTCTAATGACTACAAAGTTTCTTTTGGAGGTGATGAAAATATTCTGGAATCAGCATGGATAGTTGCACAACTTTGTAAATAAAGTAAGAACCACTGAATTATACACTTTACGACGGTGAATTATAATGAGACTTTTCTGCGGGTTACAATAATACTGAGGTACTAACTGGCTTATTAGTTCTACAAAGCACATGTTTTGGAGTCATGAACTGGAATTCAAACAAAACTACTTGCTGTGTGAGCCCATGCAAGTTCTTTAACCATTCTGAGCCTCATGTTTGTAAGCTGCAGAATAGGAATAACAATGTCTCCCTCATGGATTGTTGAGAGGATTAAATAAGTTAATGCAGTACCTGGTACAAAACTCTATAATCATGGTTCCTTCTCCTTTAGAAGATCCTTTGAACTTCAAGCAGAATGACCTGGGTCCTCACTAAAGTCAAGCACGGCCTGGGCGCTTGTCTGTTCCAGAAAAGGTACAACATGCAGCTAGAGGCTAGAAGGTTGATGCACATCCTATAATGAGACTTCAAAACTTGAAGATGTGGCTCCACCTCCAAGGTTCACCCATAACCAGCAGCAAACTCCCACACACAGTCTCATAGGGCCTCATGTCCACTGACAGGTCCAACCCTCCTGTCAACCATTGATAAGTGTTTACTATTATTAGCTCCAATCAAGGATGAGGCAAAGGGAGCTCCAAGAAAAGAGAAAGGGAAACAGCTGCAATGTGCATCCGTTTTGTTTTTGTTTTTTTAACTTTTTAGAAGTTCACTATGTTGAATGATAGCGTTCGTTAAAAAACAAAAGTTTACATGGTTAAAAATGCAGCACAGGTCAGCAATATCTTTGTAATATTTAAAAAACTAAATCAGAAACTTTCTTTTTAAACATCACCACACCCCACCACTGTCCCCCTAAAATGTTATGAGCTGGAGGGTGGGAAGGGCTGTCTCCAGGGCTCTGGGGTTTGCTCTCAAGGCAGCTAACCTCTCCACCCTCAGCCACTTTGCGCGGGCTATCGCAATGGGCACAGCTGGTGTGTAAGTAAGTGACTGGGTCACAAGAAGACCAGGCAGGCGTCACTGCCCAGTCCGCCAGGTCTGGTGCCAAGCATGGAGGCAGAGGCAGGCAGTGTAATAAAAGGGCAGCTGGAGGCCAGGGAGTGTGAGGGGGATCAGAATTTGAGGCATTTGAGGGTCAGGGGTGAAGCAATCAAGATCAAGCGAAGAGTAGCTGTCAGTCCACCCGAAGCAAGTTAGAGGCGCGGAAGAGAAGCTTCTTATAATCGTTCCCAGGGAAGATCTGGTCCCCGATCTCAGACGGCAGATGAGTGAGAAAAGAATGACAGCTAGCATTCACATTGCACTTCTGCGTGCCTGAGACTGCTTTAAGCAGTTGACATTCTCGTGAATCTCAGCCATTACTCCCATTTTACAGACGGAAACACTACAGCACAGGAGGTTAAAGAAACTGTTCAAGGGACACACAGCGGGATGGAGCCAAGGCCTGAAGCCAGGGGGCTCCTCCCTCGGCAAAGGAGGTAGATCTTACTGCCAGAGATGGTACCCAGCCAGCGCCGGACCCCCTCCTCGTCTTCCTGGACATGACGAGTGGTCAGAGGCACTGCGTTTCAGGAGGCAAAGGCTGTTTGGCAACTACCAGTTTGTAACTTGCTGATTATGATCAAATGGAAGCAGGTCAAGTGGCCTCCCAGCAGCCTGTGTGCCCATTTTCATAAGAAATGTATCTCTCCACTGAGCCTTCAAGAAAAATGGGTAAGTCCAAGAAGTGGTTTGTCATCCCACCCCACCCCGGGTAGTCACAGGGCTGCATCCCTGCAGTAAATCAAAGGCCGTGGTCGCCTTTCATCGAATGCCCGTAGGTACTTCCCTGGCCAGTTCCCCGCTGGGGCTCAGAGGGCCACGGTCTAAAGGGTTAACATCTCATTTCCTCTTGTCTTTCAAGCCTTAATCCCCATCCTGAGCTGGGTGCATTCCAAGCCCACCTGGAACAGGTCATGACGAGCCCTAGCCCATGGCTGGCCCTTCATTTCCCCTGGCAGGAGATTAGATGGGGTACCCATTAATCACTCATTACTTCTGTCCTAGCTGGCCGGCCCTCAGGCAGCCGGCCAGCAGGCTGAGAGGGTGGGGCAGGCCCGCCACTGCCCAACCCTGGTTGTGAGCCGCCCGGTGCCACCCTTCTGGGACAGGACACCCCAGTGCAAGCCTGGCCCCTCTGTCCCCTGGCCCATGAGAGGAGAGGGTCTAAGGGAGCACACCGCTGGGGTGCCACCTGTCTGTCCTAAGCCATCAGAATTTGGCAAGGCACATCATAGGAGACCACACGCACAGCACATTTAGTGACACGTTAGGTAAAAAAAAAAGAAGAGTTAAGTAAAAAGAGACCACTGTCCCAAGACAAGTAACCATCAATAGATAATCCGCCGCCTACTTGTTTCTTAGAGGCTTCTTGGAGGAGTCTAAAGGGAAACTGGGAAGGGAGGGAGGGAGTGGGGAGGAGAGGATGTTGGAGAATTCATGATTATTACTGCACAGCCAGGGGTGTTCACTTGCCGGGTTTCCATATAAGGCTGCAGTATTGAGCCCTTTAGACACAAAGCCCCTGGGCCTGAGGGGGCCTGAGATTATGTACTTTTTTCTATAGCACATATATTGAGCACCAATGACCTGCAAGCATTAATCAGGTACAGAGTAGGGAAGAAAAACAGGATGATAATGACACTGAGCTCCTCTACTATGTACCAAGCCTTTGCCTAAAGGCTCTGCATGCCTGCACACTGGTCCCCACACCACCCTTTAGGCTTTGGCCATCCCTTTGTTACAGATGGGGAAACCAAGGCTGGGAGTTGTTAAGGGGGGAGGGTAATAAAGGTTTCTAGAATGAAGGAATTGTGTTAGTGTCCAGACCCCATTCTGGGGAATGAGGTGTAACTCACCATGCCTGGAGGGAGGGAGTGGCTCGCAAGGCACACGTAGCCCTATCTGGGGAGTCCCAGCCCATTTTTAACCCGGGAAACTTGGAGCTTCGAATTAATCCACTCTGATCCTTCTCCTTCAGCACTTGCTCAAGCCAGAAAGAAATTCACAGTGAGTCTGATGGGGGCAGGGCTTCCATGCCTGTGCGGGGAGGGCTGGGGATGAGGAGTGAGCTCTCAGGACCAAAAGGGAGACGCCTTTGACCAGAAGAGGGCTCTCCAGCCAGCCTGGACCAGATGCTCCACTGCTCACTCCTCAGAGACCAAGTGAAGGCCTCTGTTAAAAAGGAGCATGCCACCAGGGATAAAATTTCTGATTAGCTCACCACCTGTCTGTCACCAGCACCTCATTGCAAAGACAGCCTACTAGGACAGTGGTCCTCAAAGCTGAGCCCACAGAAGAATCACCTGAGACAGTCTTAAAAATGTCAACTCCTGGGCCCGGGCTTCACCCTGGAACCTGGTTTGGTTTTTTTTTTTTGTTTTTTTTTTTGTTTTGTGTGTGTGTGTGTGTGTGTGTGTGTGTATGTATTTCACCAGATCCTAACTCTGATTCAAATGTTCCAAAGACAACCCTTTCAGGAAAGAATGATGTAGTGGAAAGAGCACCAGACTTATAGAGCTGAATTCTAAGATTTAGGTTTAAAACCTGAGTTGTTGATCACAGACAAGTTCCCCTGAGTCTCCTTCCTGATAAAACGTGGATGACAGTGTCTCCTTCAAGGGTCCTTGGGAGGATTAAAGCACGAAGTACTATGCATACCAATGCTCACTAAACAGGACCTGAATGAGTTCATCAGGCCAGCGAGGCTCCAGAAACCAGAGAAGTCGGTTTTAGCGGGTGGAGGAAAGACAAGAGGGTAAAACAGGCCAGGAGATGAGGAGTGTCCCAGCTCAGGGTACAGGTCCTGAAGAGGAGAGGGCCTGACAGGGAGGAAGTGGGCAGGGCAGCCTACAGCCCGAGCTTCCCACGGAAGCCCTCCCTCCCAGCATCAGCCTGTACCCTGTTAGCTCCCCACATGACACTTCTGATCCACTATTTTCACAGAGAAGGCGGTCAACACATACACATGAAGCCTTTAGGTCCACACATACATAAATAAACATCGCCATCACACACAAAAAGAAAGGCAAAAGATAGGAAATGTGGAGAAAGAAGGAGAAACACACAGGAAAAGTGGGATGGCAGGTCAAACCCAGTCAAGTCACGTTTCCAAGTTTGCAGGTGCTGATAAGGAGCAGGCACTGTGCTGCCCACGTTGGAGAGGCTCTCAGAGGAGAGGCCATGTCCAGGCTGCATACAGAGTCAGTGCAAAGAATGCAGGACAGCACAGCAGGTGGGCCCGGGAAGAGAGAGATGTGTGTGCAAGAAGGCTGGGATACACTTCCCGGCGAACTTTAGATTAAGAGAGGGAGAATCTGAACTTCCGAACTGTAGGTGGGGGCACACAAGACCTCAATGAAGAGACTGGGGAAGTGGAGTAGAGTTTTAGGCAGGGAAAAATTGGGCTATTCTTGAATCAATAAAGCAGGCTGGAATTAAGGCAAGTTTTAAATGCCAAGGTGAGGAATGACCTTGGTTCAGCCCTGTCCATAACAGCACTTTCACATCTCTGGGTCTTTGTTCAAGCTCCTCCCTCTACCTGGCACTCCCTCCCCTCCTTCCAGCCTTTCCCATCTCCTTGGACTCTTCGTCATGCTTCAAAGCCTGGCTGTAACTTTCCTAGCTCCTCACATGCAGAAAAAAATGTCTCCCTCGTCTGTGTCTCCTTGATGTTTTGCACAGCCCCAATATTCTGCATTGTTTTGTGGTTATTTCTTTGTCTCTTTATCTCCCAGGTGGCCATTAATCATCTGCTAGCCTGTCAACAAATTGAGGGCCAGAATATTGTCTTGTCCTTCCTTCAAGCCCCAGCACATAGTATCAGTCCCTGGCACATAGCAGATGCTCAAAAAAATCTGCTGGAGACAAATTAAACAGACGTGAATACTGGGGGGCCAGTGTGATTTCTTGAGAGGAATGATGTGGTGAAATCAGAATTTTAGGAATATTAATCTGTCAGCATGAAAGAAGATGGATTAAAATAAAGAAAGAGACTCATGGCCAGGAGTCAAGAGAGGAGATTATTACTGTAATTTGGACATAAGGTGGGGGCGGGGGAAATGGAGACAGAAAAATAACTTTCTGTGATATCACAAAAGAATGTGGAAGGGATTTGGTAATAAATGAGCTATGACTGTGGGGGATGGGATGGGGTATAGAGGGCACTCAGACATTGAGACTCCTACACAACTGGGAGAAAGGTGGCACCACAGGGAAATGTGGGGGACCGAGAAAGAGAGGGGCAATACCCAGCCTCCCTCTAGGATAACTACGATCACTGCCAGCATTCCTAGGCAAAACAAAACCCAAAACCACAACACCTCCAAATCAGAATTTCTAACCCTGATCTTCCTCCCCAACTCTGGGTTGTATTTTATTTATTTTGTTTTTCTACAACCAGTGAGAAACATTTCTTCATGGCATGGGATAATGAAATGAAGATAAAACCAACCTGGTGCCCTGCTCAGGGCTGGGCATGCAGATCACATGGGCTCAACCTACCAGCCCTCCCTACAAGAAGCCAGCCTGATGCATCACTTACGCTCCAGGACTCTGATCACCCACTCTCATTTCTGGGCCGGGACCTCTGGGAAACCCCTGCTCCAGCCCAGCTTTATAGGAAGGTTTATAGGAAAGTCCCAGGACTCCCCATCTGCTTCCTTGCATTAACTCCAGGGAGAGGATTTTGTTTTCTAAAGGAATTCAACTATTGTGCCAACAAAAATCTATAGGAGTTGAAGGATACTGTGTTTAAATCACATTTTTTAAATGTTTGCTTCTTTGTATATCGCGACCCAGTCAGATCCTGCTGTGCCCAATCACCCCATCACCTTTATCAATGAAGTAGAAGACATGTGCAGGATATGCAGGTTTTCAGAGTTCTGTGATCTTTGAAAAAAATCATTAGACTATTCTGTGCCAGGATGTCTTCTTGCTGTGAAACGACGTTGGACAAAATAATTCCTTAGACCTCTCTTGGGTCTCTATTTCTCTTATTCCAAATTCCAACAGGCATTCCACGATCGCTCAGCTACCCAGGTCCAAGACTTCAGATTCACTCACTGCCTGCAGAGGAGCGAAGCGCTGCGTGGTGGGATCACAAAAGAGACGGGAAGAGACGCGAGTAGGCACACTTAACAGGCAGTCGTGGAAGCTGGGGGGAGCGGGGCTGAGTGTGGACTGCTTAGGAAACACCAGCCCCACAGATTCCGGATGCTAAGTGGGCCTGAGAACAACCTGAAAGCCCTTCCCAAGTGAGGGCTAATATTATTTCAAAGTAAAAAAAATATTAACTCCCCGATCCCTAAAGCCCCAAGGTGAGCTAGCTCTGTAAAAGCTAATTCTAGGAGCGCGCCAAAGGACTGCAGGTACTGGGGGGCTACGTTTGGGGAAGTGTCCAGAGGTGACGGAAACAACCCATCCACTCCGGCTCCAACAGGCGGCTTCGTTGAGACACTTCTAGAAAACGGCGTGGCTGAGGCCCCAGGCTGGAGCTCTTTGCGCGCCGACCGACACTCGCCCAGCTAGCTCTCCAGCCCGGTGCAGGAGGGAGGCGAGGCTGGAGTGGGCGCGCGCGGGCTGGGTGTGCACTCGCCGTTCCCCTCTACTGAGACCCAGGAGCGCGGGCCCCGACTCCAGGATAACCGAGGTCCCTAGAGTTTCAGAGTTGGGGGCCGGCGGAATGGAGCAAATCCTCCAGGAAGGGAAGAGGGAAGGAGGCGCAGCCGTCGGCCAGGACCCGAGCCCGGTGCTGGCGCAGCCCCGCGGCGCCCCGGACACACCCACCGCGCCCCGCCGCCCCGCGCCCGCCCACCCCGTGGTCTAGAGGGAGCCCGAGAGGCGGCAGGGGCTGAGCCGGGTCGGGGTGGCGCGGGCAGAGCGCAGGGGGGCGCGGGGCGCGCGGCGCGGGCGGCTGTGCTCACCTGGCGGTCCGCGTCCTGGAGCGGCCGGCGGCCGCCTCGCCTCACCTCGCCCCGCGTGGTTCCCGGCGCCGGGCAGCCCGAGCCCGCCGCATGGACGGCCGCCGCCGCCGCCCCGCGCCCGCCTTGCACCGGCTCCTGCTGCGCCCTGGGTCCGTGTCGGGCTGCGCGGGCGGCCAGCAGCTCGGGCGCGCGCGGAAAAGCTCCAGGCTCGGAGTTCGCGATCCGAAGCGCCGCGACCCGCGCTCCCTCCGTCCTTTCTCCCTCCCCCACTCGCGGCCTCCTGCTGTCATCTGGAGTCGTTCCTGCCGCCCCCTGGCGGCCGTCTCGGGAAGGACCCCTGAGACTCCAGAGGGGCCCCTGGCCAGGACCGGCGAGGCTGATTCCCGGGGACCGTCCTGCAGGTATGAGAGCAGTCTGCAGAGGCAACGAAGGCAGGAGGGTGGCAAGACTGGAAGAGCGGTCTGGGCCGACCAAGTGAAACGCAAGGCACCAGGAGGTAAGCTAGGGCCACATGGTGGAAGGCCTGAATTCCGGGTGAGTCTTACCCTGAGGTTTGTGGGAGTCATTAAAAGACTGAAGCACAGGACCGACATGCGCTTCCTCATCTTATGGAACAGCCGTTCCGTCTGCAACAGCACTGGGCTGAGGCTCAAGCAGGGAGCCAGCAAGAAAAACTGCTGTCAAACACAGCAGAGAAGAACCCTGAAGGAAGAGCCCCGGCCTGAAGGGCTCACACAGTCACACCCGCCTCGCAGACTCTCACTGGGCTTCTTCTGAAGACAAGAGAAAAGGACAAGGGCCCTCCAAATTCTTAGGAGAGTTAGACACCATGGAGGAGAGAGAGGAAGGCCCAGAATTCGGCCTTCCACCATGTGGCCCTAGCTTACCTCCTGGTGCCTTGCATCTCACTTGGTGGGCCCAGACCGCTCTTCCTTCCAGTCTTGCCACCCTCCTGCCTTCGTTGCCTCTGCAGACTGCTCTCATACCTGCAGGGCGGCACCCAGGAATCAGCCTCGCCCATCCTTGCCGGGGCCCCTCTGGCAGCCGGAGCAGTCCCACACAGCTTGTCTCATTCAGGGCAATACTGTGTGGGAAGGAAAACCTGCCACAAAATCGTCATCATCTCGTCATCTAACTTGGATCCAAGCCCTTCTCTTCACTGATGGGGAAGTGCTGTCCCAGAGGGCATGACCCAGATTACACAGCTAGCTAACGGCAGGAAAATCCCTGGAGCCCAGGTTCTGGACGCTTCATGCAGAGCTACATTCTTTACATTCAAACGGAGGTGTTTAGAGCTCCTGAGGTGGGAAATAAGAGTGACAGAGAAAATGTCCCTTCTCTGCCAGGATGGCGTTAGAGATAGCCGTAATCATGGGACACTGTGGTTCACTGCAGCTAGTCTCCCTCACCAGGAGTCAGCCTGTTTGCTGATCGGTGCCTCCAGGCCCTCAGCAGGTCCGTGGGTGGGACAGTGAGGGCAGTGGTAGCAGCAAGCTGCCTGCCCCAGAGTGAGGCCCCACCGGAGGGTGGGTGCCCTGTGTGGGAGGGAAAGGAGACCTTCAGGGGGGGAAATGAACCAGAGAAAGTGGCAACTGTGGGGTTAGGCCCACGAAAGAGAACCAACTTGGAGTGCTGACTACTGGCCTGGAGCCTGGGCAGAGCCATTTGTCACTGATTCAAGCTGGATCAAGTGGGTGAAATAATTCCATACATGATCAAACAGATGCTGATCAGAGGCACCTGGTGTGAGTGGGATTAAATTAATTCTGGATGTCACAAGTCCCACGGGTCCAGGTTAAGTGACTCTAACAGCTCCAGTAAAGTGGCCGGTATAAACCATTTAAAATGATAGAAAAATAACACAACATCAGAATGTACTTAATGCTAAATGAATGGGACACCTGACATGGTTACAATGATAAATTTTATGTAATGCCTATTTTACAACAATTGAAAAAAAGAAAGCAAAACTAATGTGTTCAAATTGCATTGATATATTAAGTCATTTAAGAGACAGGGACTGAGTAGGGCCTTGGAGTTAGGAAGTAAAGATGAAATGGGGAAAAAAAGTTCCAGTCCATGCGAAGCTCAGAATAAGGTGAGGCAGGTGTCCTGTAACCAGGAAGTGAGCCTAGTAGGGGGTAGGTGTAATTGGGGACCCTGCAGAAGTCTGAGGACTCAGAGGAAGGTGGCGGGAATCTGGGCTGTTCTGCCTGAGGATGAGCAGGTCCTTCAGGCAGGGCATGGTATGAACAGGGCTCAGGATCAAAGGATATGGGTTGTATTTTTTTTTTAACTAATTTTAGACTTACGGACAAGTTGCAAAAATAGTACAAAGTATTTTCTTATTATCTCCCACCCTTCCTCCCTTAATGTTAACAGCTTACATAACTCAAGTACAATTACTTATTGACCGGACTTGATGCATTTGACCCAGGCTGGCTATTCAGAACTCACTCTGATCCACTTCAAACTTGATCAAATTATCGTGACCATAATAGGCTGACCAAATGTCCCGTTTTAAACGGGACAGAAAAGAACGGTACTGTCCTATTTCCAAAAGGTACATACGGTCAGCCTAGTCTCACTGCACTAAATTCAAGTTGTCAGTAGGCTGACCATACGTACTGTGTGAAACGGGCAGTTCCACTGTTGTCTGTCCCATTTAAAACAGAATGTCTGATCAGCCTATGCTTACATGTCACAGAACGTTATTTATTTAAAGTCCAAGACTATACTGTGAAATCTCTCATTTTAAACAAAGAGATAGTTATGTACAGGCACCAGTGAATATTTATCATTAAAAAGGAATTTTTCATCCACCCTGATGTGTTTCTCCTTGGATCCATGTGCGTATGTATGTGTGAATCAGATTGGCAGGATTGGGCCACACGTATGAGACAAATACTAATCCTCTGTAAGAGAGAGGACAGGAAGAGGAGGTGCCACGCATCACAGAGGCCGCCCCACGTATCTCCCTGGCATGTCAATCTGTCCTATGCAAACATTTTGGCCCGTGTGGTATTAGTGACCCTCTTACATATCTGCCATATCGGGGTGCTCACTACCTCCTAAAATAGCCCCTACTGTTACTGGAGCCCCCCTGTTTGAAAGCCCCTTTCCATTTTGAACTAAAACCTTTTACCCCTTGACAAACGACCCATTGGCCCTAGAGGAGGCTCCTAAAATGACAGACAGAAAGCATAACTCCTCCGTCACATGTCAGCTCTGTATGTGTACGACAGTCCTGGTTTACACTTATTGTCCTTGTATAATTATTCACTAATAATTAATAGTGCTTCCTTCACTCTGTTGTCCCAGGTGCAATGATAAATGACCTGGTCCCCCTCAAAAGACTTCCGCCACCCACCTCACTGCGGCGGCGCCCTGCCTAGGGCCATGAGGTGCGGAAGGTGTGGTGTAGTCAGGGTTCAGCCAGTCCTCCTGGGGTGGCAGCAGCTCCGAGCAGTGTCGGCACGTGGCCAGGGCTCTCAACTGTTGGAGCAGCTTCCTGGGATTTCCAAGCGCAGGGACTGGAGGAGAGAGTGAGAACAGATGGCAGGAAGGCAACTGAGGATGGCGGGGCCTCCGGGGGGAGCGTCTGAGTAATAGCTTCAAGTACTTCACTAAGCAGCACTGACTGTGCAGCCTCTTCCCAGCACAACATTTCTGGGCCTTGAATCCCCAAAACCATACTTTTAAGAACAAGAACGTTCTACATTCCTGACAAGCACTGGTATTTTCGTCGTCATGGCATTGCAGGGGGCTGTGTCCCAGCAGGGAGGGGAGCCCATATATTACCCCTACTTTGTCAACGTATGGAGATGAAATGGAAACAGACGTGTATTTAAACCCCTAATTTCAGGCTCCAGCGAGGTACTAGGCTCCATTGTGATGCTTACAAAAAATTGTTCCTTTTGTTTTCTTGGTGGTCAACTTTTGTAGACTGTAAAGTCGAGGCAAGCTTGTGCCCAGTGAATGATAAGGAAATAAGGGAAGCATGGTAAACAAACAAGGCAAAACAAAACGCCAGCTAGTAAACTTGCTTTAAGGCGTTTCTAAGCACCTCAGGGAGCATTAAGAAGCCTTCCCTCCGCTGCTTGCCTCCTTAACTCCGTTCTTTGTCTCTTCCTCCTCCGGGGATGTGGGGTGTTGACCTAAAGACCACAGTTCATGTACCTGCCTGGGGCTGGCTCCCTACTGGACCTAACCCATGACCACACAAGAGACTGTATCTGCAGCCACAGCTCTAAGGAAGAAGTAAATGGTTTCTAGACGGAAAAGCAAGGTTTCCCAAGAAGTGTCAGTTTATCTAATTCTTGTTAGAGCCTTACTCTTGTTCTTTTTCTTGCTCCAGTCCAGTCAGCGGAGAGAGAAAGCTGGTACAAGACAACTTTTGGAATCCCAAGTATTCGGATTATTTCTCTTTTCCCTCTTTGCAAGCGCTGATACTCGCAGCTAAAAGGCATCACCAGACTGAGGCAGCTGCTCTCCAGAAGCGGCAACGCTGAGCAAGATGGAAGGTGGACACCGTGGCCTCCAGACTCACAGGCTCCCTTTCTCCTTCTGGTGATGATTAACTAAGTGAAGACAATGCATAGCTATGGAATACGTCCCTTTGCCGGTGCCGGCCCCTCTCAACATGACTGATCACGCATCCATTCGATCTATATTTATTGAAGCTGACTGGGAATGATTGAATGGAGGATGAGAAACGTTAACCAGAGTTAAAAGGGGGCAGGGTGGGAGAGACCATTCTAGACAGAAGGAAGCACACTTGCAAAGGCCCTGAGGGAGACATGATGCACTCAAGTAGCAGAAAGGAAGCCTGTGTGGCCAGGGCTCAGAGTGCAAGAGAGAAAGGGGGAAGTGGTGATGGTGGTGGTGATGGGGTGGGGGGGTGACCGGGGGGGGGGGCTGCAATTTGTATGTGTGAAGACTTCCAGGCAGGTTAACAATCCTTTGATAACCACAAAGGCACAGGCACACTTCCTCAGAACAGATGCTGACCACAGGCTGAAGCAGGGTCCTGGAGCCCCCTGCTGTCCTGGATTTAGGGCAGGTCCAGGGACCTAGAGTGGAAGAAGTGGGGGGAGGCAGCTTGGGGTAGTGGCTATTAATCAACCACTACAGAAGCACATCATTTTGTAAACGATTGGGAAGACGGTCCTATACAAATCTGTGCTAAGTCAGTGATCCTTCTAGCTATTTTTGTGAGTTGGGTTATTTTCAAGTGAGCAAGCAGAATCCTCTGAGGGGGCTTGAAGTGGGGGTTGACACGATAGGATCTGTGTTTATCTAAAGAGAGAAGAAAAAAACTCTCCTGTTATTAAGGAGAGAAGGTAATGCAAAACCATCATTCCACAATTCTTTCGTAATGAAAAAAAATTAAATGTAAAATAAAACAAATCCATCACTCTAAAAGAATGCCCTGTGTTTGCATTCCCCTGCCTCCTGGGAGACTCTCCTAATAAAGTCTTACCCTGCACCCATTGCCCACGCGGCCCTCGTGACCGGCACTGCAGGTCTCCAAGACGACCGGGTGAGGGGTCTCTGGCACAGGAAGCAAGGTCTCTCTTTGAGGCTAATCAGCTTACATTGTGCCTAAAATTGCTGTCACCTTGGGCTCACTGGCAATGTTCCCTCTTTAGTAAACTGGCTTTCTTGTTGAATGAATTTTTTATAAAATCTTGGTGATACCAAGAAGAAACCCAGGCCACTACAGGCCACGAAGTCAGTCTCCAAGTTCATTGCTTTGCCTTGCCTGCTCACTTTTATCTTGCCTCTATTTTTCAGTATATAGAGGACCTACGCCTTGTCAGACCTTGCTATCAAGATTTTTGTGGGTCCTCCATTCCTTTTTGCACCTTTACTGCTTCCTGCTTTACCGCTCTCTGCATGACAGTGGAGTCCTCTACTTGTGAGAAGCAGTTCCATAAAAGCAGGCAGTCAGTGCCCCAACCACCACCCAGTGTCACCAGCTAGCCCTGTCATCCTAGGACCAGCAGAACTGCAGTGGCCTCCTCTAGGAAATGGGAAGAACAGAGTTGTAGCAGTTGGAAGGAAAGGGCACTGGCTCACACCAAGTCTTGAAGCCCCGTCCAGCTCTCAGATCTAGGATTCTCTCAGAAACTCTGCAACGGGGAAATTATGTGGCTCATTTTGGACCCATCTGGGGAAAGATGACATACACAGAGAAGTATGTGACTTCTTCTTCTTTTTTTAATTGCAAGCTGCATTTGAAATGGCTTCTTTTACATCCTGTAATGTAGAGGATTACCATACAACCATAGTGCCACACCATGGCTTTAAGGGAGAACTCCCCAGGGCCCGTGTTGGAGACTCATTAAGGTGGTTGCTGTGTTCATTTATTTGGGAAGGATGAAAGCAGGCCTGCTTTTGTGGGTGAGCCCTGGAATAGCTCCTATATTTCTCTTGAATCAGCACAAAAGCTGTAGGATCGATGTCCATGGCCAGTTTCTTCCTAAGTTCAGTTTTCCTTCTTTAAAATCATGGAATTCTAGAGGTGCAAGGGAGCATTACCTCTCGCACAGATACAGAAATGGAAGCAAATGAGTAGAAAGCGCTCACACTCAGCCCACTGAGTCAGTGCCAGGCTGGTGATCTTTCTGTTAACCCAATGGGTACCAGGCCGTGGGCTACCTCAATGAGCCTCCTCCCCATTGCACCTGCCCCCCAAAGTCCATGGAGAACACTGGGGGTCCCATGCTCTCAGAAACAGCCATAAAAACCACTGAAAAAAAAATAAAAATAAAAAAACCACTGAAAAACATTTTGAGTTTCAAATCTCATACACACTAAAGCTGAGGACTTCAGGCCCCACACAAAGCCTAGTTAACCTACAAGTCTTATTGTGCCTTCTTTGGGGCTAACACAAAAATACGGCTGGGTCTCCTTTGTGTGCTCATCCAGCGGCTCGGCTCAGCCCAACCATAGGGACACAAGTCTCGACTGCTCCCCATGCCTCTTCCAGAAGTCTTCTGTGCATCTCAGGTTCATTCAGGAAACGTTCTGAGGCGTGAGAAGCATTTCTTAAAGCACTAGGGGGCTCCCACCTCCAGGACCCACAGCCTGAGTTGTGAGGTGACTGTCTCACCTTTGTATCTCCATGGTCACGGGCCACACCTGCTCCTGTACCCATCAGAGAGCAAACCGTGTGAAGGTGGACATCTTTAGACAGGGCAGAGCTACCCCTGCATCAGCTGGCTCCCAGGAGGAGGAGGGTAGATGGAAGGGTGCAGAGTGGAGTGAATGAGAAATGAGATACGGTTCAGAAAAACAGTAACAGCTGGTATTAATCTGGTTTTAGACACGCGACCTTGAGCAATCACTTAACCTCTCTGAGCCTCAGTTTCCTTGTGTGCAGAGTGAGTCTCAGTACTCATGCTGACTTCTCTCAAGTGGGGAAATGGGTAGGGAGTTCTCTCGTGCCCTCTAGCCTCCCTTCTAAAACTCTAAGTTTGAGAGAAGTTGGAACGTGCACTTGGCCCGTCCCTTTTGTCTGATTAGCTATATTGCCATTCTTCCACTATCATGGGGACATTCCAAAGGATGAATGAAGGGCATGAGATCAAAGAAAGAACAAACATAAGCAAGAACAAGCGTGTAGATTAAGAGGTAAATTTCTCCTGACCCAGTCCTATGAGTGGCAAATCACCCTGACGTGCAATTAGAGTCTGTGGTTCAAGTTGGGGTGGGGGTGGGGCAAAGGTCTGGCTTGGTATTTTCTCGCCTCTCCTCTCCTCTCTCCTCTTCCCTCCCCTTTCCCTCCCTCCCCCCACCCTCTCTCCTTTTAAGAAACAGATTGTTACAAGAAGAGAGAGAAAAGAACCTCACAAGATTAACTTTAATTGAGGGTCAAGCTTTTTACTTGTCAGCTTGTGAGGTTCCCTTGAAGCTAATAAGAACCATCTCCCGTATAAAGGCTTCATGAAGAGGAGACTTCTGAATTGCAGCAGATGCCTGAGGTTCATAGTTAAACAAAGTGCGCTTGGATCCTTGCTCTCTGCTAACTTATTAACTGTGTGACTTTGGAAAAGTGGCTAAATAAAGTTTTTTTTCAGCTCCAGACTGGAAATAATCCCTGAGGGCATAGTTTGCATAGTCCTTACTGAGGGTCACCATTTCCTCTTTTGGGGCAAGAGAGGATTTAATTTCCCTGTCCCAGTGAAGTGACATGTGGTCATGTGACTTGCATTGACCAATGGAATGTGACTTCTCTTTTTAAAAATTTTATAAAAAAAAAAGAACAAAGAACAAAAAGCTGGCAGATGCTTTAAGACTCCAGAAACACCGTGTCACATTCCCATTGGTGCTGTGATTACAGACGTTGCCTCTGTTAGTCGGGGTCTCAGAAGTCTGTGATGAGCAGAGCACTCACCACTCCTTGTTGGACGTGTAGCATCTTTTGTTGTGTTATGTCACTGAGGTTTGGGTTTGTTTGTTACTGCAGCAAAAGCTAGGCACACTGTGACTAGTACAGTGGTGGTTAAAATAAAAGTGATGGTGTTTGTACAATTTGGCAATGGCAAAGTGTTTGAAAACCCTTGTTATTTCACTACACCAAGGTAATTGTGCTGATTAATAGGCCGAAGCTAAATTCTTGCACAAGTCAAGCAGGCCACAGAAGGCTGCAACTTTACCCCAGCCTGTCTCCACCAGGGGACAGAATCGGAAAATGCTGACTAACCTCCCCCAGTAGATCTGCCGTGGTGATTTAAATACCACCTTTGTCTTTGAAAAGCTCCAGTTAAAGAACCAATCTGTGTCCAGAAAGAGAGAGTGCTCAGAGGAAACTCACCAGGCTCTGAGGAGTGACACGATGGTCCAGAACGGGAGGAGGGCACAGGAGCGGGAGGTGTCTCCAAGAGTAGCAACCTAGCACCAAGGCCTGCATCGTGGTGGGAAGGCCATGCGGATGAACGTTGAAGCCCATCTCTGCACACCGTCCTTGTCTCTCCTCTCTTGCTGTACTATATACTCTACCTTCCCATAATGATTGTCTTCCTCACACTTCCACAGTAATTTCTTTGGGAGTCATTCATCATGCCACCCAAACCTAACCTATGATCCTCAACTCCAGAATCCCATTTTCTAAAAATTTTGCCAACATTTTCAAGTCAATGTGCTGTGGACAGAACACACCCACTCCCATCCCACCACCAAAACCCTGTGTCCTATTTCACGCTCCATATGTGAATGAAGGGTAAACCTCTTCCCAGTCACTCAAGCTCAGAGTTTTTATGACCTTGGAACACCATTTTCCCTCCATTAATGTGAAAGGGGAGGATGCAAACAAGAAAAACAAAACAAAATGTTATTCAGGCCAGGTGAGACTATGTTTCAATCTCAGTGTGAATGGTTCCTTGGAGAATTTGTCTGGTGGAGAAATGTCTAATTGTGGAATCCAAAAATAGAATGAGGACGGCCTAATTCTTTCCGGCCATAATAGAAGGCTATTGTTGGTCAATGAAATTTTAAAATGCAACTCTTTTATGCAGTAAATGCCATCTATATAAACTAAGTACCATTTTCCACACAGCAAATGACCAACGATTTAAAAAGCAAAATGAGATGCTGATTCTAGAAAAGGAAAGGCACACTTAAAGCAGCTTATAAACCCTGGACGGAATGGATGGGGCAGGACCTGAGGGCTCTGAAACGTAAATCACAGCAGGTAGATTAGGGAAGGAGACAGGAAGGCAAAACTCCACGAAACCAGCAATGGGTCTGCCATTTGTTTCCTCCGCTGCTGCCCAGTCTGGGCTCAG
>PVJL010004199.1:37243-136416 GCA_004026885.1 Lyroderma lyra
GGGGGGGGGGGGGGGGGGGGGGGGGGGGTAGGTTGGTGTCATGGTGACGCACAGACACTTCAAGCTCTGAGGCAGGAGAACCATTTTGTTTTATCAGAGGATCTGGTTTAAACTGGTCAAAGCTGGTTTTCATCGCAGGAGCAAAACTATTGAAATTAGAGTGATTTGATCCAGTTTGAACCAAGCTGCTTTGACAAATGTGACTTCAAACTGGTTTAATTTAGTTAGACTCCACTGGCTATGCCAGGAGTCACTTTGCAGTGGTTTTTCCTTCCTAGGCAAATACTTCCCAGCAGTATCAACTGGCTGAATCCAGCTTCCTTCTTCTAAACAATTGTGATTTCACTCATGTTGGTCTGACCCAGGAAGGACAAGTTAGAAGCAGACGTCTCTGGTCTCAATCAGCTTGCATTGCTCCGAATCTCATCTGTCCCAGGTTGGAACAATTTCTCCTGCTGAAGCTGCCTGTACACAATCCGATCCAGGATTTGACCTGTTAGAACCAGTTAAAACTGATTTCATCTGACTTGGAATCTGTTTGCTAATTTGAGAACCAGTTGGTTTCTGTTAGAAACCTGACATTTAGAAAAGGCATAGCTAGCATGAGCCTATGTGACCCACACTGACCCAGAGGAAGGCAGTTAGAATGTGTTTTTATGTTTTTATTTTTTTTGAGTGGTCTGAACCACTCAAAAAAAAAAAAAAAATGGCAAGGGGAGGGATGATAGGAGCCCAGGTCACACACGTTAAGGGGCAACAGGAGTGAAGGAGAAAAACGGAAGGTATGACATCTATAGTCTTCTGGATATAGGTCAGCATGGAGACTCAGGGTCAAGAGCTGATGTTTTTAAAAGTATGGACCCAAGTCCCAGAGGAGGTAGGAGGGCATGAAACAGAGAGACTCAGTTGGAAACCAAGTAGGGACAAAGGTATATTGTAATTAAATTAGGGGGAGAGGGAAATTATATGGGTGTGGTAATGGTTAGTTTGAATATCGCATGGAGAAAATTTTAATTTCTATCATAGAGTTGTGCCGTTGCCTAAACAAATGATGTCGCTGATTATATTCTTTTGACGAGTCTATCAGTTCTCCGATACTTAGAGTTTCCTGCTATGAGACATTTGGAGAGCACATGCACATCTGTGTCCTCTCCTCACCATACCTTCCTTGTCCCCAAAAAAGGACATGAAGGTGGGAGAAGGGCTGGAGGCCTTTGTCAGCCAAGGGAAGACAAGTTGCAGACATTCACAATGTCCCCTTAGGAGACCCTAACGAAAGGACTCTGGGCTGTAGCGAGTGACCACTTCTTCCCCACTTCCTGCTGTTATGTAGCAAGTGTCAGGGCTGTGGCAAAAGCAACCATCACCAACCCCTTCAACAGAGGTGACTGACCCTAGTGTTAGGATGACCATTGGCCTTATGAGCCCAAGACAATCCTGGTGTATATCTGAGGTCCCAATGTCATTATTGATAGCCACCTCTTCCTCTTCAAATTTGTTCCAGTTTGGACAGCAAATTATATGATCAAGCTATCTAAGGTCCTGCCTCCTCCCATCTTTGCTCTGTTCCTCTCTCTTCCACAGAGATTGCATCCATGTTCATAGCGTAAAATTTCTTGTCTTGGAAGATAATTCCAGAATTTTCATCTCTATCATTTTTTCCTGAGTTCCAGTCTGTAATTTCCACTGGGATATTAAAATAATCACCCATTTAGTGATGGGAGTGACACTGACTGACAGGTATTGCTTTAGTCTCATGGCCATCACTCCTGCCATATGTCACCTGAGGATTTATTAAACCCAGCCCCCACCTAAAGAAGATAGGAAATGTGTTCCCATGTTGAAAAATAAAATGGTATTTGCACATATTTCCAGGCTTCTTCTGGAAATCATCCAAAATTGGTCCAGGAACCTCATTTCCAGGTTTGTGTTTCTTTAAGGAAACAGCGTGTGGCTGAGAAGGAACACCCTGCAAGGCACCATTGGCTGTAGATGTTGCTGTGTCAGATTGGCCTCATCATAAAATAGCGAAGGAAGGAGTCATGGAGGAAGCACAACATGAAGGGGCAGAGCACACACGCAAGCCCTGCGGAAGCCATAGTCAGGTGGTGACAAATTTCCCAAGTATACACGTTAAAGCAACCGACTTCGCAGCTGCAGACCTGCAGCAAGGACAGGCTGGATGGACAGACAGGCTCTGCTCTAGGATCTAGCAGCCCGCTCACATGGCTGCTTGACCCAGGGCTCCCACTGCAAGCTGTTTTGCACCAACCTTAACCCTTGGGAGAAGTAGGGTACCTGTGTTCTTGGGGAGCTGGAGAAGAAACTTGGAGACAGGAGCAGAGGTCAGTAGGCTAACATGCCAGCCCCAGAGATAATCAAGGCTTGGGCTGATTCATGAACTTCATCTCTGAGGAGAAGGGGACAAACTCGGCGGGGGTGGGGAGATTTCTTTTTTTTCTAATTTTTTTTTATTGTTAGACTTACTGGGGTGACATTGGTTACCAAGAATTACGTAGGTTCAGGGGGGAATTTCTGAGCCATGGGCCCGTATTAACCTAGGAGAAGGGACAGCTCGGCATGCATCCGTTTCATTGATTACGAAATATGGACCAAATTCCACTGACAAAATGGTTTGAAGACCATTTATTGTAATAATAAAAGAAGAAAAAAGAGAACTTTGCTGGATGAACACCACTGAGTGCTGGGCTTTCTGCTGGAGGAGTTATAGAGAGAAGTTTATTTGATCCCTACACAGACCTCCAAGGAGAGGCGACAGCCAACTTGGAATCTATTTCGTCAGGCCCTTAATTCACCAACCTGAGCCTTGCTTTGCTCACGTGTGAAATGGGCTGACCCTACTCAACCAGGGTCTCTCCTGCAGAGTGATTGACAGCATTATGTAAAATCACTGCAGACAGAAGCTGCGGGAGGCACAGCTCATTGAAATGTAATTGAACCGAAGTTTGAAGGGAGGTGGGTGTGCTGCCTTTCCTGGATGTTGTTTCGTTCAACAAGCCGTGTAGTGTTAGGAGAGGGAGTGTCTTTAGTGGCCTTTGGGTAAACCCTGAGGTGAGGGTTCCAGTACTTGTAACTTAACTTGGGCGGTGATCTCAGGAAGCACGTGAGGGAGTGAGGAGGTGAGAGAGGGAAGCAAGGAGAGCTGATAAAATTGTGTTAATTTGTGTAAATTGAGTTACCACTGTGGGCAACTGGGGTTCAGTCCTGCTGGGGATCGTCTGGGAAACTTTGGAAAATGCCCCATAGTTGTTCCACTGAAGGGGTGAGGGTGGGCGATTTATCCACCAACGGCTGTCCCTCACCGGTAAAGGGTCACTCTTGCAGCGCTAGCTCCCTGGCCGGCCTGGCCTGTCTCCTCCCGAGGATGAGGCACACTCCTGGGCTGGAAATTGCCCTCAGGCAGGGGGAGCCAGGAAAACATTTCTTAGTGGGGAACTGTACAGACCAACTCTCGGGCAAACCCAGCGGGTATGGTTGGGGGACCAAGAGTGTCTTCTAAAGAGACCCCCTCCCTGCTGTCCAGAAACGGAGAAAGAAATAGCACTAAGAGAAGAGAGAAGCTGGAGAATTGAGACAGCAGGAAAACTTGTGGAGTTTGCCCTATGTCTAACTCTAGACTTGAAAGATTAGAACTTAGGGTTCCGGGAGCACATGCTCCCCTCCCATCCCTCCTGTGTTCCCCTCCTTCTCTCTACCCCCGCTCCCCAAACCCCAATTGAAACATGAATCCATTGGTGGGCTGGGCAGGAGAATTAGAGACTAGGAGTGTCTGCACAAGTCTTTTCTAAGCAATGATGGCTCTCTTTGGCCTGTTAGACAATGAAAAGAGTATTTGCAGAGTTGTTAAGCAGGGGATCTTAAAATGATTCCCTCTGGGACTTTCACTGATGGGGGAGCTGCTTTTATTGGGGGCAGCTGAATCTAAGGCTTAGGAGCAGGAGCTTTGAAGGGAGACCAAGCTGGGTTCAAGGGCCCATTCCATTCCTTACTAGTTGTGTAACCTTAGGCAAGTTTCTTCATCTTTTTATGCTGAAGTTTCCTCATCTATAAAACTGGATAAAATAGCAGGAAACTGCTCACAGGGTTACTGTGAGAGTTAAATGAGATAACGCATGTAAATCCCTTATGACAGTATCTGGCACATCGTAAATACTTAATAAATTCTAGCTATTATTATTTCTCACTCATTCAACAAATATTTATTGAATCTCTTTCACGGGTCAGGCCTATGTCAGGCAGTAGTGATACAGACTCAGTCATAGAGTGGAATTTAGATTCTATTGCCTTAGATACAGGCAATACACAAGCAAACACATTAGTAATCATTTAATTTCAGGTAACAATAAGTGCTTGATATCCTAACAATGTGAAACAGTAAGGATGCAAAGATCCTGGGGCAGCACTGTAGGCAATGGGTACAGGAGACATGGAGTCCATGAGGCGAGAAGAAAGTTAGTGGGTTGAAAAAGGCAAGATGGCTGATGTAGTGAGAGCTAGGAGGCCTGGAGAGCGGAGGTGAGAGTGAGAGGCAGCCACGGTAAAGGATTTGGGTTTTGTTCTAAGTGTTGAGCAGGGGTTGACGTGATTTGATGTGCATTTTAAAAATATCCACTTGAGTGGCCATAAAGAGAACTGAGTAAGGGAGAGATGCCAAAAGAGGAAACAGAGAGATGAGTTATGAGGCTATCGGAGTCACTCCAGAGAGAAATGGGGGTGGCTCACCTGGATGACACCAGTAAAGATAGTGATAAGTGGTTGAATCTGAGATGTATTGTGAAGATGGGACCAACCACCAAATTTACTGATGCTTTAGATGAGACATAGGATAAAGAGAAAACTCAATCACAATTCACAGGCTTGCAGCCTGAGCATCTGGATAAATGGTGGTGCCCTTGCTAGGCTGACCAGATATACTATTGCAAAATAGAACAGAAAGCAACAACACTGTCCCATTTCACATGGTCTCACTGAGCTCATTCAAGGTGTCAGTAGGTTGACCTTGTGTACTGTTTGAAATGGGACAGTACCATTGTTTTCTGTCCCTTAAAATGGTACATCTGGTCAGCCTAGCCCTTGACCAAAAGACAGGTGGACTGAAGAAGAAGCAGGTATGAGGAGGGAGCCTATCAGGAAATTCAGAGCTCTATTTTGGACATGGAAACTTTGAACTGTCCAGCAGGCATCCAATTGGACATGGCAAGAAAGCGATGGACTTAGGGAGAGATCTAGGCTGGAGATATATTTGGGGATCATTAGAGTATAGACAATACTTAAGATCACAAGACTGGGTAAGATCACCTAAGGAGTACGGGGCAGTAGAGAATAAGTCCGAGACTGAGCCTTAGAGCCCTGATATTTAGAGGGATGGAAGAAGAGAAGAAGCCAGTAAAGGACATAAAGGAGTGACCAGTGAGTCGGAGGAAAGCCAGGAGAATCAGTTCCCCCCAAATTCAAGACAAGAAAGTGTTCCCAGAAGAAAGAGATGGCCTACTGTGTTAAATGCTAATGAGGAATCATGAGATATGAAGATCAGAACTGACCAACAGATTTAGCAAAGTAGAGTTGTTGGTGACTGGGAATTCTGTGAAGGCTGATGCCTGAGTGATACGGGTCACAGGGAGAATAGGAAGAGAAGAAGTAGAGAGATATTAGCAACAGCTGCTTTGATGAGTTTTGCTCTAAAGAGAGAAAAATAAACAATAGATGAAGAAAGAATTGGAGGTCAAGGAGCGATTTGTTTAATTTTTAATATAATTGGGGATGTCACCACATATTGGTATGCCAAAGGGATGAATCACTAGAAATTGGAAAATGATGCAAAAGTAAGATGCAAAGCTCTTAAATGGCAAGACATAACAGGATTCTGTGCACAGGTGACAGGTTGCTGTGGACAGAGGCAGAGATGAGTCATCCTTTCCAAGAAAGAAATGCAGAACGTAGAGATACAGCTGCATGAAATATTCTTGGAATCTTAGGGAAATCACTTCTTTCCTCTAGAAACTTTTCAAAAATATCAATTTAAGCACCTATTAAATGGTTCGCTGGGGCCTGGAGGTTTTGTGCTGGCTGCCAGGCAATGATTTGGGGTTCATACTCAACCCCAAGAGAGTAAAAGCAAGAGATACAAGGTCAGAAACCTCCTAAAAGAAGGTGAGGTCACATTCTTTTCTATCCTTGTGGGCCTTCAATAAATATTTGATTGACTTGAATTATGAGAGACTAAAATTGATTTATTAGGACCTCCTTAAAAGATATTTACAGATGGTGCAGAAAGCCACCATTCTGGGGAATGGATATAGCCTCCAGAGTGTTCGGAGCAAATCTGGGATTGGTCCATTGGCTTGGCCTCTGTTCAACAGTCCCACTTACTGATCTTAGCATGCTAAATTGCCAGTTCCCTGAAAAAAGAGGTTATGTCTTAGTCAGTACCCGGTGGCTTCCCCCAACCACTCAGGTGATCATCCAACATGTGTCAGTGCAAACAATGGGGCCTCTGCTCACAGTCGTTAGAGAACAGATCGCCTGGACACAAAAGAAGACCCTCTTCATAGCATATCTCCTTAAAGGCTTCTGACTTAAACCCAGAGCCTAGAGCCCAAATACCTCTGAGAAAGAGATGTGAAGTTAACAGTGAGGAAAAGCTTCCATACGGGAAGGTCTGGAGTTCTCATGTTCCCCCAGTCATCTAGCACTTCCTGTTATGGTAATTGTTAGGTTTTCCTTGGGGTTTCCTGGCCACTTGGGAGCTGCCTTATCCCTACCCTCTCTCTTTCCTTCTTCCATCACTCCTTTGGGTCCTGTGGCCACCTAAACCCTGTTCCCTCATTCCCCCCACCTCCATACTTAGGAGTCCCACTTCTCTTTGGCCATCTATGGGGACTGTCAGACCCATAGACTATTTTCTCCCTCTGGATAAGCTGATGAGGACTAGGAAATTTAGATTTTCTAAGGTCTTTAGAGATATAAGTCCACAAATCTTCCAGACTTCCAAGAATGGCCTCCTGTTAACATGACCCCCGTGTACTTGCCAAGTCCCTTCTCAAATCCCCATGGATGTACGCTAGGTTTGCAGGAGGGGTGAGACTGGAGAAACAGGCCCATTCGTCCCAGAAAGCCTCCACATCTCAATGGCTGTCTGGGAACCCAGAAATGGGTACAAAGCAAGTTGCTTTTTTAAGACCACGAATAGCACACGCAAGCTGAAGACTTGCTTTTCTTTATGGGATGGTCTAGAGAGGACTTCAAAGCGTGTCTGCATATAAGGTGGTACTGGCCACTGAGGGAAGGGACCGTGATGAGAGAAGAGTGCCCACAAACTTAGTTAAGTTGCTCTTTGAAAGCCAAGCAATGTATCAGATTACGACAGACATGCACCTTCCAAAAGGTGAGGCCCACAGGCCAGAACACGAGTCTGCATTAGTTCATTGATTACATTAGCATCTCTAAGGAGAGAATGTGTGGAAACCAAGCAGAAGTAGGTCAGCTTGGAATCTGGGCAAACCTCAGTCACAAAGGCCAACTTGGGAAGAGCCCATCTCTGCCCTGCAGAAGGAATCTGACCTGAGTTGTCCTTGTACCCACCTCATCACAGGCACCCTCCTGCCGGCCTAAGAAGTGAACAGCAAACACCTACGGAGAGTCCAGCATCAGCCGTTGGGAGATGCCACCACTCCCTTCTTGTCTCTGCTCCTTAATAGCTAAGTGGGGACTGAGAATGGCAAGCACATGGGGGTGGGATGGGGTCCTAGTACGGGGGAGGAATTACTCTGTGAGGTGGGACATGGAAAAGGGACAGTAGGCGTCAATAAGAAGATGATCAACAGAACTATCCAGACCAGAATCAACACCTTCCTTTAACTTACCCTGGTTAAAGACCTATTCTAATTCGTTAGTGCACAGCTGCTCATTAACATCAGAACCCTGCCCTATAGTAGGCATGCTTCAATGATGTGTCAGGGGTCCCCAAGACCACTCCCAGGTTCAGTGATGTGCTAGAACTCACAGGACGGTGGTTACACTCATGCCTATGATTTATTATAGCAAAAGGATAAGGAGCAAAGTTAGCTGAGGGAAAGGCATACGGAAGACGGCTAAAGGAAACCAGGTGCGAACTTCCAAGAGGCCCCTCCCGGTGGACTCACATGGGGTGCACTTAATTCCTCCAGCCACAGGTTGTAACCACAGATATGAAGTGCTGTCTATCAGGGAAGCTAATTAGAGACTCAGGGTCTAAGGTTTGTATTGGGGGCTGGTCAGATGGGCATCCTATTGTAGCAAAATGCCAGGCTCCCAGAAGAAAACCAGGTGCTCAACATCAGTCAAATCAAAACAGTGTAGACACCGTCAGCTACCCTTATCGTTTAGGGAAACTTTAATATCAGTGTATAGAACGGTTTACTGGCCTCGTTCCCACACTCCAGCCAGACGCCAGCCTTGCAAGCGATCGTAGGCCTGGTGTGGGAACCCCTGCACAGGTGTATGCCGTTAAACTTGTGTTAGCCATTTGGTACCAATATGAAGTTCTCATTCAAACATGTAAGTTCAGATATTATTAACAAATATTTTGCTATTGTCTTAAAGTCCTAAAAGAAAGCATTCCTCCAGACACGGATATGCATGTATCTCTCTACCAGGAGGACCCCAGATGCTGCTGCCATCAAGGTTCTAGAGTTCCAAGGTGGCAAAACAGAATACAGGTCACATTCCCCTGCCTCCACCCCCCACCCCGCCGTCGACCACCCCCATGCTGTGGTCCCTTACTGAATCGAGCTTTAAAGCAGCCCACCTGACCATCAAAGCTAAGTAGTGTCCACAAACTGTCCCTTTGTCATCAAAAGTGATCAGCACGGAGGTGTCAAGTACTGGCTCCAAACCTGAAGGAGTCACAGCCCGCCCCCGGAGGACTGTCTGAGCCGTGGAAGGCCTTCCTCCCTCCTCCCTCCTCCCTCCTCCCTGCTCCAGCCTCCACCCCCTCCTTCTACGGCTGGGTTATTATTTACTTATTTTTGTCTTTCTGAAGTTAGCTGATACCCCGGCTCAGGCTGGTTCACAGTGAAATTCTCTTTAGACGGTTTCTCAAACGTCCTGTGATGTGTGAACTCAACCACCTGAAAATCCACCTTGAATCTAGGTGAGGGTAACAACTCAATTGCTCGTAGGCACATGGAAATCCTAATCCCCAGCCCCATTTCACACAGTAATGACTTTGCCCGGTTTCTTTTTCTTTTTTTTTTTTTGTTTCAAAGGACAGAATTTAGGGAAGCCGTGAGGGGACATAAATGCTCTTGAGCCTCCAGTTCCATCAGTCCATTCACAAAGGCCAGATTCGGGTGTCCCTCCACATCCAGAGCATTGCCCCGGTACGAATTCCCCTTCTGAGTTTTCCCTCCAAATTTAGAATCTGGGCTGGGGGTGGGACGGGGCTGGGGGGTGTTTTAGGACAAATGACGTCATGTAGACCCACAGAAGCAGATGTTTGGACTTTCTGTGCTCCATGAACTCAGTGCCACCTACTGGAATGGAAACTAGCCAGGCCATCCCGAGGCAGTTTCTAAGGTGGGTGGGTGGGGCCGTGCTGCTTTCCTTTCATTAAAACAGGAAGGGCCTGGGCTGGCACATGGCAGTGAGGGCGTCCGGACACGGCAGGGACAGCCAGGGCTCCAACCCGCAGTGGGTAAGGACTCCAGGCCACTGAGCAGATTTATAAGCGAGAAGCTGGAATAACTTTCCCGCTCCACTTCCCCCTTCCCCTACCTCCAGAATAGCACGGGATATTTTTAGCAGCGAAAGTAAACGCCCCGTGAAAATGAACATAAAAATACCATCCAGTGGACAGGGCACCCTCCCACCGGCTTCCAAGAGATCCCTGCAGTGACCATTACATTAAACAGGCTGCAAAGCCGGCATCGCAGGAGTGGGTAGGCCCAGGCCCGCACTGGTTCTGAAAGGAGCTGCGAAAGGGAAAACAAAACACAACACAACAAAAACCCGGCCTCCAAGAGCCCCGTACATAATTAAGTGTCGGACGGGGTAAAAAATCCACAAAGCACACTGTGCGTCTCTTCTGCCACCTCAGAACCATTTTCTTTGCCACCTCTAAGGGCCTTCTCTCTACGATCAGCTTCCCCGACCTTTCTGTGGCGTCTGACACATTTCTTCGAGTCTTGGCCTGCGTGGGGCTGTCCTAGCTTCCTGTTCCTCCATATTTCTTCCCCCAGCTCAACGGATCAAAGGTCAAAGCCCTGCTGTCCCCCACCCCAAACCTGTTGAACTCTTTATTCCCATTAAAGGCCCTTGCAGGTCCCCAGGCCAAAATCTCAGAGTCACCCCTGGCTTCTCTCTCTCTCCCTCCCTCTCTCTCTCCCTCTGTCTCTCCCTCCCTCTCTCTCTCTCTCCCTCTCTCTCTCTCCACATCCAATCTGTCAGCAAATCCTGTTGGTTCCACTTCCCCAATACACCAAGATCTGACCACTTTTCACCGCTTCCACTGCCACCCCAGCCCTCGTCCAAGCCACCACCCATTGTCACCCGCATTGTTGCCTGGGCTCCCCCATTTGCCTCCCTGCCGTGCGTTGCCTTCTTCAGACCGCAGACTGTCAATACGGAAGTCGGACGGATATTGGTAAGATGAAAATCAGGCGATGTCACTGCTCAAAGCCCTCCAAAGGCTTCCAGCCCTACTTTGCGGGGAAACGAAAGTCCTTTCAATGGGCTTCAAGGTCTTCCATGAGCTAACGCCCCCTCAATTCTCCTTTCTTTTCTCCTCCCACTTAGCCCCTTCGTCCCGCCGCTCCAGCCGTGTGGGCCCGGGCTGGTTTTCACGCTCACCCCCGGGCCCTTGCACTTGCTATTCCCTCTGCCGGAAATGCTCTTCCACCAGATGGCCTCACGGTTCCTGCCTTCAACTTCTTCAGGTCTTTTCTCAAATGCCCTTTCCTTGGTCACTCCATCTAAAACTGCCACCACCTGACATGTGGGTATTCCTTTATTTCTCTCCTTACTGCGTGTTACCACCACCTGGCTATAGAGGACAGGTACTTAGCTTGTTTATTATCTGCCTCCCCTCCAGAATGTAAGCTCCAAGGACAGCACACATCTCTGCTTATTGTCTGTTTGCTTTTGCTGCTGCATATCCAGCAGAATCTTTAATTAAATACATGGAATGAGTGAGGGAAGGGGGGAAGCTGTGTGCTAAAATCCACAGCCACTCCTGACCCCCCTGCTCTAAATAGGGACATCACGACTTGTCACACGTCCTTGCTCATGGGAGTTCTCCGGAGCTGCTCACAGGTACGACATACTCACTTGTGCTCTTTCTTCCCCACAATGGATCTTACTTCTGAGGACTTTACTCAGCCTCTGCTCAAGTTGAGAAAACCGTGACAAATCTCTCAAAGGGATGCTGGGCAAGAGGCTTTGACAAACTTCAAGCCTCTACTTCATCATTTGTAAAGTGGGTGTGATGACACTGACTTCCGTCGTTGTTGTCAGAAGCTGAGGTGACCTGTCTAAAGCATGTCTCGCTGTGTGATATAAAGCGGGTGTTTACTTGACACGACTTCCCATCCCGAATGTGTTTGTGTCCTTCCAGATGGCTCTGACGACGGACAGGTTCTCCTGAGGGGCTCTCCATCAGTCCCTTCACTGAGCTAGCCTCCCTGTCCGCTATTGCACAATTTCCTCCCCTTACCCTCTGGCGTAAAAATTTGCACGTTCCTTTTGGAGAGCAAATATTTCATTGAGCCCAACCCCACGGAGTTAAAAGCAAACCAAACGCAATCATTTCACGTGGTCAGCACAAGCCATTGTCTGCAGGAACTGCTCGGCAGACACTGGGTAAAGGTGGGGCCTAGTCCACACAGCCCATCAGCTGAGCGCCCTGAACTGCTCGTAGACCTCCCACTCCACACGCTCTTCCTTGTCTCTGAGCCATTGTCAAGCAGCCCCCGAGCCTGGAATGCCCTTGCCCCTCCCCCCTCCCCCTCCTCATCCGTCAAATAACCACACCCTTCAGGACCCTTACAGCAAACCCTCCTTTGGAAGCCCACATGCCCCCCCTCAAGGTGGCGTAGCTGCCCCTCTGCTATGTTCTCACCGTAGCATCTGCTCGCCCACCGTGGCATGGACCACGTTGAGTGGCATCTGTCTGTTCAGACATCTACCTCCCCAACCTCGGCTGTGAGCCCTGGCGGGCAGGGACAGGGTCCTCTTCATCCCCAGGAACTAGAGACACTATTTGGCCCCCAGGGGTGCAGAATACATGCAGTTGGAATGACTGAGCAAACGAGGCTGTGAAGCCATGGATGACTCAGTAACTGCATGAAGACAGGCACCACTCCACCAGCCCCAGCGGAGTTGTGTGACGGCACGAAGACACTGAAAACACACACTTCTTAGGAACAGAACCAAGATGGCACCCACCCCATCAGCCGCCTGCACACACTTGTTCTCCCTGAGCCGCCTCACCCATCCCTGAGGCTTCCTGTCACTGACTCCCCCAGCAATGGCCCCGAATTCTGTGCCAAACTTCAGATCAGCTTTTCTCGCCGATGGCTCTTCTGTGTGAGTTTTGACTGCCACCACTCTCTCCGTGAGAGATCTCTGGCATCTCTGGATTTGGGGAGTGTCTGCATTCAGGAGCAAGCCGCTCTCGAGCCTCTGCCAAACGACAGGCGGGTCCTGCTGCAACGTGTTCTAGAAGGATTTGAGCAGGTTTGGTGATGGGAAATGCATCCCCTATCTTCATGAAGATGTAGTATTTCACATGGCAGAGGACAGAGAAGTGACATGAAAATTACTTGCCTTGAAATGCAGTAGAAAATGTAAAAACCCAAAGCCTGAATGCGTACAGCAGGAATGGGAAACTTCTAGCCTCCCGCTCTTGGCTCGGTCTCCTTCCAACCTTTAGCAAATACAACAAACTGTTGTTACATTAATGAAGAAAGATCCTTATCAGCCAGATACCACTGTCTGGAAATTATCTGGTGCCAATTGGAAGGCACCCGGGCTGGTGATGCATTTTACAAGCATGTTCTCATTAGCCTACTCCATTTCAGGATTCATGTTGGCTTCTTACCTTGCAAATCAACTCTTTTTCTCCAGAACCTAGGCCATGTTTTAAAAGAAGTCTTTTGCTTCCCACTCTTGTCTCAAATTGTTGACTGAAGCCATAAAGTCACTAGACCTGAGAGTTGGAAAGCCCCTTAGAGATGATCTGGTCTAACCTGTGAGTTTTACGGGGGAGGGGACGGGGGAGGGGACTGTGAGAGATAACTTTAACTTGGAATTTTACGAGGCCTATTTGTATCGGCAACATGATTTATGGCTCTGCTTTCAAGACTGAAGATTTGCAAGAGGAAGTACAAAAAAAAGCAGTGCTCTTCCTGAGGGGAGGACCCTAGAGCAACAGCTTTTGCCGCTTTGGTTTTCTTGTGCCGCACCCTGCCCCCGAGGTAAAGCAGGATCCCTCAAACTGGCGAAAAGCAATCACAGCGGAGGTGGCCGTAGAGCAGGGGTGTCCAATCCTGGGGCTTCCCTGGGCCACACTGGAAGAAGAATTGTCTCGGGCCACACATACAATGCACTGACACCAACGCTGATAAGCTAAAAATAGAAAGGTCCACGCATAATTTTTGTAACTTCACGAACTCGTGTTGGGGCCCATTCAAACCCATCCGGGGCCGCACGTGGCCCGCACGGCGGGGTCGGACAGGCTTGCTGTAGACGTTGCTGCTCTTCTTAGGGTAACAAGCATTGAAAGATCAGGGGTCACTTCCCATCCCTAAAGGTGACTCAGACCGCCAGAAAGGACCAAGGACTCCTGAAGCAGTAGTGAGCTCAGCCAGTGGCACCCACTGTTCCCAAAGGGGGTTTCTCTCAGGGCTTCTAGCCGTTTGGACTCTTCAACGGAGTCTGTCCCCACACAAGATAGCTGTCCTGTCCCTCCCTACCGAGCAGGGACTCAATGTGGGCCCGGAAGCTTCCCCGGTAGTGAGGCACGGCTTGGTTTAGGAGCAGTATACAAGGGGGTACTCCCCCCCAAAACCCAGAATTTGTTTATAAATACTTGTATACTTACTCTTACATATTTAAACTCCAGTCACCTTCCAAATACTCTCTGTTTGGTGTAATACATCTATCATGACCTTCTCCCACTGCTCAAAACAATTTTTGAACTCATTGATTTTGATGCTTTTAGTGCTGCTGCCGTTTTCTGTTTCACCTCAGGAAAACATTTCCCTTTGAGGACTTTTTTTCATTGGGGAAACAAATCAACAAAAAAGGCGGCTCAGGGCGAGATTGGGCGAATAGGGATGGTGGGCTCAGGGGTCAGGAACTGCTGACCTTCAGCGTGCTGTGGGCAGGCACGTTGTCATGAAGCACGTCCGTGTGAATCACCCGCCATAAAACGGGCAAATGCAGTGAAAGACTCTCCAAAAAGAACTCATTGAAGCCAAAGGCAGCCTGTCACACCACCAGCAGCTGGCACACGGGTGACATGGGCTCCTAGAACACTCCTCTGGCAGGGAAGCCTGCACTCCAAGGGGCCCGCCCTCCAGAGGGTAAGTGTGGTTTGGGGGGCTCTCCCCCATGCACCTTACGCTGTGATGAATGATGCCGATGGGCTGAAGGTTGGAATAATTTGGGGAAAGGCACAACGTTCAGAGCTCGAAAACCCAATCAAAGCCTGTGTGCAGAGCCAACGGAAAGGGTCCGGAACGGAAAACTGGTTTCAGGTCCAGTCTAAGTGGTGGGTGGTGTGGTGCCCGCCTGCAGTTCTGCACGGAGGAGGGCGGGGAGGCTCCGGGCGCGGACAGGGGCGCCACCACGGGCAGGGGTGTCGGTGTCAGGGCCAGGAGCGGAGGAGCAGCGAGCGAGCTGCGTCCTTCTCGGTTTTTAGTTCATTTTATTCTATACAAAAATTAGGTGTGTACAGTTTTAAACGTCAAATAGTGCTTCCAAAGTTTCTAATGCAAAACAGCAGGCTCCCTCTCCTCACTGAAGAAACTATGTTAACAAAACTCGTGGATGTGAGTGTGGTGGAAATATTAAAGTTTGGAGATGATCGTGTGAAAAAATTACAGGTGATTTGAGAGTAAAAGCAAGAAGCTCCTGACCCTAGGTGAAGTACATAGAAAATAAAATAGAAACCCACTTCGGGGAGCCACCCGGGATGACAAGAGGGTGGATGGCTTGGCTGGGAGACACGACTCCTTCGTCACAGCAAAACGCTGACGTGACCATTTAGCTATCGTCGGGGGAATGGGGTGGGGCAACGTCTCAGAGGTGCTGGTTGGGGGTGGTGTCAGTCCCGGTGACTAGGGGAGGGGGGTTGACTGAAGCAGCTGGGCACAAGTAACCCTAAACTTAGGCCGACCAGACACCCCGTTTCCAACAGGACAGCACCGCCCTCTCCTGGGCAAGGGGCAGCCCTCGCTGTGGAGTCCCTAGGACCGGCCCAGAGGCGAGAACCCAGGAGGAATCCGATGTCTGTGTGGAGGGATGTGACAGTCCTTGTCACTCCCAGGGCTGTGACAGACTCTCCCCGGGGCTCCCTTGCCCTGTGTGTGGGCCCCAGGGGGGGCTGCGAATGACCCCACCAGTGCTGCCCCCGCATGGATGCAGGTGATCATCTGACTTGCCCCTTTTGGTCCCTAATACGGTGAATGACACTGATTACTTTTTTTGCCTTCCTGGGGCGAAATCCTCCCAGTCGTTCCGTGTTACCGTTTTATGTATCGTCGGGTTGGCCTGCTGAAATACCAAGAATCGTTGTATCCGTGTTCCTGGGGAATTGGGGGTGTACTTGCCTTTGTCGTAACGCCTTTGTCTGGTTTTGGCATCAGAGGAATGTAGCTTGGATGCGTTTGGAAAGTGTTTTCTCCTCTCATTTTGGGGCAGTTTATTTGAAATTAGGTTTGGTTTCTTAAATATTTGCTAGAAATCACTAGTGATGCCATCTGAGCCTGGGGTTTTCTGTGTGGGAAGGATTTTAGTAAAACTTCTTTAATGGTAATAGAGCCATATGGGTTATCGATTTCTTCTTGAAGACGCTCTTGTTGTGTCCTTCAATGAATTGGTCCTTTTCACTTCAGTTGCTAAATTTATGTAGAGTCGTTCATAGTGTCCCCTTATTGTTCTCTTAATGTCTGTTGAAACTGCAATTATGTCACTTCATTTTTCTTGATATTGATAACTTGTGTCCTCTCTTTTTTTGTCTTAATCAATCTGACTAGAGATTCATCAATTTTATTGATTTTTTAAAAGCAAGTGTCTGATTTCAATGGTTTTCCTTTGATTTTGAGGGTTAACTTACTCTATTTTTTCTACTTTTTTTTAAGGTGGAAACTCACATCATTAATTTGAGACATTTCTAACAAATTCCCTCAAAACACGACTTGTGATATTTGGTATGTTGTGTTTTCGTTTTCATTCAGTTAAAAATACTTTCTAATTTCACTTTGACTTCTTTAAACTCTGTGGGTTACTTAGAAATATGTTAGTTTCCAAATATTTTAAGGTTTTCCAGGTATTTTTCTCTTACTGTTTTCTAATTTAATTTCATTATAGTCAGAGAACACACTCTGAATGAGTTAAATTGTCTTAATTTCTTGAGGCTTGTTATACATCTCACAACGTTGTCTTAGTAAATATTCCCTGTGCATTTGAAACGATCCTTTATTATGCTGTTGGTTGGTAGGGGGCTTTCTATATATAAATATATAAATGGTTTGGGTTATAGTGTTTATTATTAATATGTTTTTTAAGTCCTCTCTGTCCTTACAGATTTTCTACTTGTTTTGTCAGTTATTAATAGAGGATGTTGAAATCTCTCACTATAATTGTAAATCTGCCAATTTTTCCTTTTAGGTCTATTTAGTTTTTCTTTCTATACTCGATATATTTTGATCCTTTTGTTACTCGTTGCAAAAACATTGACAATTGTTATGTTCTTTGATGAAATGACTCTTTTATCATTATGAAATGATTCTTTTTATCTTTGTTAAGACGATTTCCTTTGAAATCTATTTTGTCTGATTTTAGTATAGCCACCCCAGTTTTATTGTGATCAGGGTTACTTCGGTGTATCTTCTTGATTCTTTCACTTTTAATCTAGTGTGTCTGTGCATGTAAAGTGGGTTGCTTGTAGCCAGCACATGGTTAGGTGTTGCTGTATGAACCAGTCTGACACTCTCTGCCTTTTAATTTGGTGTTCATACCATTTATACCTCATGCAATTAATTACATGCTTCCACCTCAGGGTTTAATTTCTATTTGTCCCATCTGCTATTTTTGAACTTTTCTCTATTTCATTGACTTCTCTTGGATTAATTAAATATTTTTATGAATCTATTTCTTTCTCATTTGGGGGCTTATTAGTTACCTTTGTTTCATATTTAACAGTTGTTTTAGAGTATATAGTGAACAACTTTAATTACCACAGTTTATCTTCAATAATATTATACTGCTTTTTTTTTCTGTATAAAAAGGTCTTACTCCATGTCCTAGTATTACAAATCTTAGTGTAAATCAAAGACTGAGCTGTTTTTCTATGTAGTTCTCTCCTGTATGGAGAGAAATTCTGCTCCACAATTTCCAGCTCCCACAGACTCCCAGAACTAGTATCTCTGCTTCTCAACTCAGAGAGACCACTGTGTTTTGCTTACAAACTCCCTAACCCTTGGATGTCAGAATGGAGCTGCGGGCAGAAAGCTACAGTGATTGGCCGACTCATCTCATTTGTTTCCCTTTTCTCAGGAATCACAGTCTTCTTAGTACCCAATATCTTCAAGCTGTTGCTTCACATATTCTGTCCAGTGCTTCTCATTGTTTAAGGCAGGAAGGTAAATCTGGTTCCATGATATATTTTTAATACTCTGTTGGTTTCATTTAACCAGTATTTATGGAAGATTTTGCACTCATTTCCATAAATGAACACGACTCTGTGCGTATGAAGAGGCACATTTCACTAATGAGTGTAAGTACATACATATGTAAATACAGAGTTGTTATTTGGGCCGGACACAGCAGCACCCATCCTGGTGGCTGCTTTTCTGATTGGTCGGTATCCGTACGGATTAGCCAGTGCCCAAGCTCTGCTGTTGTTCAGTTACTTAAATACCACCTTGTAGAACAAAATCTATTTCATCACAGTTTCAAATACAGGGTCCGGCAGAAGTAACACTCAGACTTGAGTTACGATTTTATTATAAAATCATAACCATACATGCTTATGATTTTATAATAAAAGATTTGGTATAGATTACCAGCTCATAAAAGGGGGCGTTATTTGTAACCATAAGCATGTATGGGTATGATTTTGTAATAAAATCATAACTCAAGTCCGAGTATTACTTCTGCCGGACCCTGTATATTAGAGACTATGGATGTTCACAATATTCTTTTATTATTTTAAAATTTTGTATCATCTGTAGTTATTTCATTTTTATTATTCTATACCTTGTTGCTTTATATGATCTCTCATTTTCCTTGACTGGTCTTTCCATAACACTGTCTTGTTTATCTTTTAAAAAACCAGCTTTTAATTTTGCTGATCTTCATTAGTGTTTGTTGTTATTATTATTATATATGGTATTATTGTTTTTCTTATTTTTTACTTTGCTTTCTGATAGTAATATTTCCTTCTTTTCTGATTCCTTTAGTTTTGTTCTAATTTTCCTTTTCCTTCTTCTTAAATCACACACTTATTAGTTTTCAATCTTGCCTGACAAATTGATGTAGAGATACAAATTTCTCTCTAAATACTGCTTTAGCTAAATTTTGGCTTAAAATACTTTCAATTTATTCTGTTTTCCATAGTATCTTCATGAGTTCCTTTTTAATCTAAAGATTAATATATATATGCTACTTCATATCCAGATTTAAGAGGTTTTAATAAGTTATTATTAAGAACTGTGAAGGGTTGGATTTTTACCCTGCTTGTCAGTTTCAAAAATGTTGACAGATCCTGGATCACAAAGGACTAATTACTTCATTTTCTCATCAGTTCCCCTCGTTTCCCAAGTCCCACAAGAGTAATATGTACACACATGGGTCTAGGAGGGTGCTGCCCCTGCCGTGGGGTTGAAGGACTGTGAGATTAGGAAATTCCAATCTTTAAAAGGGGTGTAGGCCAACCCACCCCATCTTTGCCCCAGAGAGAGACTATCTTCATTTTACTGGACAGCCAGATCTGCCTCTGCCAGGAGGGAGATACAATCTTTATTTTCCAAGCTTTTTGCTAGTAAACATCCTTAAAAAGATAACCCAGACAAAAGCTGATAATGTCTCTGCTCAGAAGACACACAGAAGCACAAGAGCCCCATCGAGACTCATTACCCAACAACTGTTCTCTTGTAATTAATTTCTAGCGTAATTGCATTCTGGTCAGAGAACGTACTCTGCGTGACTTAGATCTTTACAGCATTGATGGAGAAGGCTGGGGAAGACCTCTAAGAATGAGACCAACCCCAGAACTGAAGACCACCCCCATTTTCTGTTCTTTCACCGGGTACCAATGTTCCCACCAGAGTCTCAACCTGGGAGCGTCTTGAAGCTGAGCAGCCCAGATAACCCCCCTCACTTCCCCATCCCTTCCATTTCCCCACTTACAAACCTGGTATCTGGGCTGCTCGTGCTGATTTCCATTCTACAGAAATGATGGTGCCAGAAAAGATCCTCCTGCCAAAGCAATGTGGAGGATAGGCAGGTAAGAGCAAAATTTTCCCTCCATAGCTGTACCTACGGGCCCACTATGTCCCTAATCCAGACTGCCATGAGCTTCTACACCTGTCTTCGGTCTCCTCATGACCTCAGAGATTCTATGCCAGTTTTGCAGGTTCTGCTGTCTCTCCTCCTCTATCAGTTTCTCAATCCTGGCTACATGTTAGTTGGAACTGAGGGGAATTTTTTAAAATAATAGTGCCCAGATTTTGCTTCTAAAGATCCTGATACAATTGGACCAAGGAGGGCACCTGACTATCAATAGTTTTTAAAGCTCAGGTAATTCTTTTATTTATTTATTTTTATTGTTAGACTTATTGGGGTGACATCTGTTAGCAAGGATTACATAGGTTTCAGGCATACAGTTCTACAGTGCATTGTCAGCTAAGCTCAGGTAATTCTAATGTGTGACAAAGGTTTTCAATCACCATCTTTAATTTCCTTGGTGATGATTTTGGAGAAGGGAACCCACCCCCCAGGTTTCTTAATTTTCCTGTCAGGAACTGAAAACTCGTGTTTTGTTTAACGCTCAAATGATTGAACTTACATGCTTAATAAACAAATATTTTAAAAACAAATTGTCTTGAAAATTTAAGCTGATTGTAAATTTATTAAATTCCCTTCAATCATTTAAAATCCAATTATGTATTTGTTGTGGGTATTTTTGAACACTTCAAATATCATAAAACTTTCACAAATGCAGTGACTACAAACCTTATTATTATACTTATACTTGAATGCATAAGTATATATTATATACTTGAATGCGTAAGTATATATACTTACGCATTCAAGTATAATGTATAAGCCTCAGAACAATGGACTTATTCATATTTCTTGGATAATTTATGTGCTTGTTTTATACCTTCCTAGGGGATATTAATATACTTACTTTAATATCTTCCTAGAGTTTCAGTAATATATTTTAATTTCTTCCCGGGGGTGGAGTAATGTTACTAGAACCAAAAGAAAAAGTATATGTGCTCAGCCCAGGCAAGGCTGCAGGACCTGGATTACTGACTGACCCATTTTGATCTGGGAGCAAGACTTCTCATCAGGCGGCATTAACTTCTGACGTTACTGCCACATGATTTTTAAGGTCACACCTTCACTTGGGTTCTATTTTTTGCAGCCCGGTATCTTCCAGGAAATGATGTAGCACTTTTCAAGTCTCACTTTGCCAGAATTACAAACCTCAATGTCCTATCAGTATGATATATTGACTTGGTCTGTTATCTTTTTAAAGAATTATGTATTCTTTGTTGGTGTTTTATTAAAATGAGTAGGGCCATCTAGTGGTTTCATTTCCTGTGAGAGGAGGAATTAGGTCTGGGGAATATATTCTTCCTCTTTGGGACATTTGACTAACCTGCTGAACTTTGCTTCTACTTAGTAATTTTGTGTGATCACTGATCCTGATTAAATGGTGGACCCTCTTTTCACAAAGTATTATATCATGTTAATCTGTTAATATATTACAATAATATAATATGTTAATCCCAGTACAACCAAAGCAGCCCTCCCTCTCCTTGCCAGGTCCTATTTTTTCCTACATTATTAGTACTCAATTATATAATTTTATTTGTTATCAGAAACAAATATGTGCATATATATCTATGTATTTTTATAAAAAGAGTAATTTAGTGGGAAAAACAACATATCCATATATAGACAATGGCCATTTGTTAAAATCCATTAACAAGAAACAAATCCATAATTGGTTATCCATTTTTTTGTATGACAACTATACTTTTTACTCATTATGTTAATTTTTCTTTTTTGAGAATAATTATGAATTCATGATATTTCATAGTACCAACTTGCCCCAAGTAAACCATAATAGCAATAATATTTTGTGCTCGAATCATCACAACTTGGTTGATGGAAACCCTTAAATTGGGTCCTTTGACCTTTTGATATTGTCAACATTGTTTTTTTTTTTTTTTTTTTTTTTTTGCTTTTTGGTATGTGGGTAGCTCCCTGACTGGGAATCGAACCCAGGCCGCAGCACTGACAGTGCCAGCGCCGAAACCTTAAGCCACTACACCATCAGGGAACTCCCCAACATTGTTTTTAATATAAAATTCTTGCTTTCTGGTGACAAAGGATATTCCAGGCTCTTTCTGATCTTTTTTTTCCCCTTTCCCAACACAAGGAGCCATCTGTGCTCCAGGCAGTCTTGGTTTCTTTTACTTGACAATCAATCGTATTAGAATCATGGGCATGGAAGGATGCATGTGAAAGCAGGACAAAGGTTCCACTACTGCTGTTGAGCCATTTGCATGGGAAATTGTGACTTTAAAAAATACCCCATGGTTTCCAATGTTTTTAGTTTTAAGATGCTATATGTTCCTGTACCCTACTTGTATTATAAAGAGTAAATGGTGTCACCCACTGCTGAGACTTTCTCTCCAGAAGCAACAGCCAGTTCAATAAACAGATGTATTCTGAGTATGGTCCAAGAACTGTCCCTGCTTTGGGGAATTCACAGTGAAGTAGGGGATAAGCTGGATGTAACATGTGCCTCTGCTCCCCTTGCCATAGGGTCTTAGATGTTGCTTGTCAACATACCTCACTTCCCTTAGTATTTCTGAGAATAATTTCATAGAGACTGAGATCAACACAGAGATTTTTAAAAATAGTCACAGAGGTCTCAGAAGACTAAGGTACAAAGTCCGTGACTGGAGATAGAAACAGAGAGACAAAAACATAAACACCAAGAAATTAATAAAATGAGGAGGGAAACGTGGGGTGTGTGTGTGTGTGTGTGTGTGTGTGTGTGTGTGTGTGTGTGTATGATGAGAAGTGTAAGACAGACAGCACTGAGAGGGTGGAGCTTGCTTGACTCTATTGGGCACTCATCATCAGGTGCCTCGTGTTTGTTTATAGCACCTTCACGTCCATCTTGTTGGCAAAAACTGCAGTTCACTTCCCATCATTCATGGTGTTAAATGTCTCTGCATTCTTACATTCAGGCTGAGATTGGCTGAAAGTCAAAGGTCTCACTTGCCCCACACATGGTTGATCAGGCCTGTCCTATCACCATCTCCATAACTGTCAGCAATCTATTCCACAGGATGGAAGACAGAAGCATTATTACTCTTAAAACACTCAGGGCCTTCAGTCTCTGCACCACAGTTTTAAAAAGTGCTCTGGCACAGGCCACCTGTCTATTTCCATAGTCCAATTTTATATTCAGCTGAACCACATGACCAGTCACTTCATGGAGTCTTACTGGAAAAATGGCTACCCAGCTCTCCTACCCCAAGTCAGCTTGGGGAGAAATGCAGAGGCTTTGGACAGTTGAAGATCCATAGAGTTAGTTTCAAAGCTGAGAGAAAAAACTTTCTTTGGATTCTTCTCATTTTCTTGTTGCAAACCCATTAATTTTTTTTTTTTTATTAATATGGGCTTATGTCACTGGGGTCTGATGAAGATGACTTCTACATGGTGGAGTAGCTAAAGTGGACCCCTGTACAGGTCAAGGGACTCACAGCTCCGATGTCAGCATCTACCAAGCATTGGTCCCAAAACTTGGCATGCATAAGAGTCATCTAGGAGTCTGTGAAAAATGCTGGAACCCACCTACAAAAATTTGGTCCAAGGAAAGGGGATGTGGACAGAAATCTGAATTGGAAGACTCCTATATGTGATTCTGATGTGGGCATCCTCATGCCATCCTTTGGGAAATATTTCTTGGAGTAATGACAGTAGATCTTTGCTTATATTGATATTTTGGAAGGTATCTTGCCATTCCTGAGTCTGTATCAAGTACAGGTACATCTAAGTCTTTCTCCCAGATCACATATCTTAGTGTCACCATTTTCAACATCAGTTCTCAGTCTGGATGTACCATTAACCTTGACCTGAAAATTGATGTAAATTAATTGTGAGCTTCACATCTTATTTAGCACAGCTGGCCACTCTTCTGGTGTGTGATATGCCTCTGTAAATCTGCAGAAAATAAAAAGTTCAACAGGAGAATTTATATATTATGTGAAGATTTATTCCCAGAAAGCTAAAACTATTATAAATTCCATAGTAACACCTGCCTTTTAGATTCTACTTTGGATGACACATTTCCAGGATTTTGTACATGTTCTTTACATTTTGTTGTATTCTTTATGGAACTTTCCTTATGTTCAATGATTTCTATCTTTGAATCTATTGTAGTACTTGTGAAGTTTCACTTCTTGTTACTAGTATCAGAATTACATATTTCTCCTTTTCCCAGTTGCTCTGCTGTGCACACATACTGATGTTTGTAAGACTGAACAGTTGGCTGCTGGGAAGGCCACCATGAGATGGCTCAGAATGTTCTTTGCTGCCTGGCTTATAAAAGTCTGACCATTGCATCTAGAAGGTACATAGAGGTGTCAGTGCAAAGTGGTAAAAATTGCCTGATGTAGGGATATTAAAAGTTGGAAGTTGAGGGCTGTCTGTCAAATGAGAATCCAATTTAAATGAAACTCATTTACTACCCAAACTCCAAGATAAAGCTTTATTACTCATCCAAATACTTTGCTAAATATGTTGATGATACAGCAATGAAGACATGAATTCAGATATAGTCAGGAAACCTACAGACTGATAGAGGAGATGGGCAGGTAAATTGCAAGTAAATTCTATAAAAGGCATAAATACAGGTGCCAATTGATAGGAATACCTCACCCAGAGTGGGCTGAGTATAGTTTAACCTGGTGAAAAAGTAGAAAGAAATATTGCAAAATGTCCAAAGCCTTGGGAACAAAAAATAGCATGATATGTAGTTTTCAAATGGATGTAACATTATTTTCCATTTCACATGCTCTTCTGACACTGTGACGCTGGTACTCCACCCATTGAGAGCTGGATCTATGTGATCTCAGATCTGAAAGTGATGCTACGTGACTTCTGAGGCTCGGTCATAAAATCTGATAGAGCTTGGGAGGCTTGCGCTTGGAACCTAGCCGCCATGCTATGAGGAAGTCCAATCAGCCACGTGAAGAGGCCATGTCTAAGTGTCCCCGGGAACAGCCCCAGCTGAGGTCCCCGTCAGTAGCTAGTATCTACCACTGGACATGTGAGTAAAAAGTCTTTCTGATTATGCCAGATCCCAACCTTTGTTTTGCATCTTCCTAGCTGAGGCCTTAGACCTCATTCAGCAGAGAAAAAGTGCAGCAGTTAGAGAGGGCTTCCAGTGCTCCTTCTCCATTTCTCTTTAACTTCTCAGCTCTCCTCTTCTGGGTGTGGCTAGTTTCTCTCATGGTGTTAAAGTAGCTGCAGGAGCTCCAGGCTTCATACTTGTACATCTTGGATTTAGACAGGTAAAAGATAGATAGATAGATAGATAGATAGATAGATAGATAGATAGAGGTAGATGATAGGTAGATAGACAGAGCTCTCTTATTCCTAACCATTCAAAACAAAAAACAAAACAAAGCTGTACTACTCTCTAATTGGCTTTACCTGAGCCCATTACTGATGCTAGATAAAGTCCGCATGTTGATTGGCTTAGGTCTGATTTACTGCACAATAATTGTAGCAAAGGGCATGAGACTATGGTAACCAGGTCATGTCCATCAAGGCCCATTCCTGAAACTAGGAAGTGAAGGCAATCCCATCCAACTAAGTTTCTGCTACACTGCTAAAGTGGCATAATAAAAAACAAAACAAAACACCTATATGTAACGCTTCGCAAATCATTTCTCTGGACCAGTGGTTTCAGAAAGTTTCAAAAATCTTTTAAAATTGTTTTTATATGTATTCCACACGTTTGGAACATTAATTATTTTCACAGAAGTATGGATATGTTCTTTTTTTTTTTATTTTCCTGTCCAGTATGGACTTGTGTTTTTCTTTTCTTTTTTTTGGCGGGAGGGCAGGGGTGGAGGTGCGGGGTGCAGTGCGTAGTTCCCTGTCTGGGAATCGAACCCAGGCCACGGCGTTGAGAGCACTGAAGCCTTAGCCACTACACCACCAGGGAACCCCCTGTTCTTATTTTTATAGTCTTAAAGATTATTCATGTTTCAATCAATTGTTTTCTGTTGAGAATCAGTCAGTGTAGTTCCTTCGGGCTAATGTAGCTTCTCACCATTAAAATTTTTTGTCCCCTTGACCATGAGTTCTATGAAGCTACCTCTAATTTTGCTCACTTTTATGTCCCAGCCACAGCACAATGCCTGACATATAGTACATGCTCAAATAAATGAATTTCCTTAGTGTGCATATTTGTTATTTCTATTATTATGATTTTATCCCCAAATTCACAAAAATGGTTTATTGAAAGTCAAGAATAAGGCTGAATGTATTAAATGAATGCAAATAATAGAAAATTAAATAGTGATATGATTCCAGTACAAACATTGGATGAGAAAATGAATGTGCTAGGTAAATAAAATTATGTAAAATAATGATTTGACATAAACAGACAAAAAAGAAAAGTGTGAATATGAAGTACAACTTTAAATTTTTGACTCTATATAAAATTTGGGTTTTATTGAACTGGTGATGCTTTTATCCTTAGCTCTCACCTCATTGTCTATTTGTCTATTATGTATTGATCAATGTGTCTACATAAAACTTCACACACACACACACACACACACACACACATATGCTCTGTTATAAATTCTAGGAAAATCACTCAAAAAATAGAAACAGAGTGTATAATTTCTAAATCCATATGGGAAAATGTATGGTTGAAAAATTCCCAGTAATTCAAAAGAAAGAAGTTAAGGAGGGAAAAAAAAACAAAATAAAATAAAATAAGACATGAAATAGGTGGGATAAATAAAAGCACAAATTGAAATGGTTAATTTAAACCCAGTTAGTTTTACAATTGCAGTAAATGTAAGTAAACTAACATTTACCTTTTAAAAGGCTAAACTATTGATTTGGATAGAAATATAAATTACATGCTATTTTAAAGAACTACATCTAAAACATAAGGACATAGAAAGATTGAAATTAAAGCATAGAAAAAATCCATTCAAATGTTAATTTAAAAAAAGCTACTGTAGTTATATTAATTTTTTTTTTTTTTGGTAGTTCCCTGGCTGGGAATCGAACCTAGGCCGCAGTGTTGAGAGCACTGAAGCCTAGCCACTACACCACCAGGGAACTCCCTATATTAATTTTGAACAAAATGATGTTAAGGCAAAAAGAATTGCCAGAAATAAAAGAATCATCTCATAATTCAAAAACATCATCTCATTAATAAGTCAGTTTTTAATTTGTATGCACCTAATAACATGCCCTCAAATGCATAAAGCAGAAAATAATAAAATACAAAGAGAAGCAAACAAATCCACAATCCTATCAGAAAATGTTGAGTCTTTCGATAATTGATAGATCAAGTAGGAAAAAGAAAAGTATACGGATGATTTGAACAACGTGCTTAAGAATTTTTACTTAAATTAACATATACAAATGTTATAGTCACCTTTCAGAAGTGAGGTAGACCCCTTGTCAAACTCCGGTTCAGATGTTCATACTGAAGGCACCACACATATACCAACAGAACAAAAAAGGATTCATCGCTCATACATTGGGCACAAACACTTGAAATTGAACAACATGCTTTTAAATAACCTCTAAGTAAAAGAATAAATCACAAGGAAATTTAGGATATAGTTCAAAGCACATTTTTCTTTCCCTTTTGGTTCTGAAAATAGAGTACAAGGGAATGCTTCCCATTGTTTTACGAAGCCAGCTTAATCATGGTAGTTTTCAAAGTGGCTGCAACACTGGTTTCCATCCCACGTGTTCTTCTGACACTGTGACTTTGGCACTCCACTAATATCTATGTGATCTTGGATCTGAAAGTGTGCTATGTAACTTAATCATAATACCAAAACCTCAAAAAAGATGCAACAGGAAAAAACTATCACAGACCAATATCCCTAATAAACATAGATACAAACATCTTTATAGAAATATTAACAAAAAAATCCAGTAGCGTATTAAAGCATATCATTATATTATCCTAGTAATGCAAGGTTGGTTTAACATTTGGAAATCAATCAATGCAATCAATAACATTAACAGAATGAAGAAGACCCATATCATTATTTCAATAGATGTAGAATATTTTACAAAAGTCAATATTCATTTGTGATAAAAGCTCTCAGCAAACTAAGAATAAGAGGTAATTTCCTCAATCTGATAAGTTTATTTATGAAACCCTACAGCTAAACTTATAATGGTGAAATATTGAACACTTTTATTGTAAGATTGGGGTAAAAAACAATGATGACCACTCATACCACTTTTAGATATTGAACTGATAGTGGCAGCATGTGCAAGAAAGCAAGAAAAAGAAATAAAAGGTATAAAGATTAGAAAGGAAAACATAATACTGTACTTATAGACAAAATCATTTTTATGTGGAAAATCTTAAAGAATCCACAAAATAAACTATTGAACTTACTAGAACATGGTTATAAGATACAAGGTCAATATAGTAGATGCTTGTTACTCACTGTAGTTACGTTTCATAAAGCTACCATGAACACTATATTAGCAAATGCTATACATTTGGCTCCTAGGAAAAATAAAGGGTTAGACCCCTTTAAGCCTCTGAACATACCATTTTTGTCAACCAATCAATATGTAATCTGTTTTATGTGTGCTTTTCTTTAAAAATCTTTTAAAAATAATTTTTTAATTCAATAACATTGAATTCATGGCCAACAGCATTGTGTAACTCATGCCTTAACAAGGCTTACTAACACATTTTTCTTTTAAGGCACATCACAGCCTTCTTGGGCTTAAAAGTACTAGAGAGCACTTCAGCACTGTCCCTGGGGTGGGGGGTGGTGGTGGTTACACAGCAAAGTCATCATCAACAACAAAAAACCCCAAAATGCAACAAACACAACACTAACTATACCATGAATAGAGTACTTCTTTTTTTTTTAAACCTCACAGACTTATCTCGTTATAGTCCTATGGGTCAGAAGTGTGTGTATGGGTTAGGTGGGCGTTCTGTTTAGGGTCTCACCAGGCTGAAGTCTAAGGTGTTGGCCAAAGCTATGATTCTCATATGAGCCTCTGAGTCCTCTTCAGAGCTTGTTCAGGTTGTTGGCAAAATTTGTGGAACAATGACTGGGGTTCCAATTTTCTTGTTTGGTGTTGGCTGGAGAAAACTCTCAGTTCCTGGAGGTTACCCACAGTTCCTTGCCACATACCTTGCATATGTAGTTCACACCATAGCTGTTTGCTTTCTTACAGGCTAGCAAAGGGGAATCTCTGACTTCATTGTTTTAAAGCATTCTCCTGATTAGGTCAGGCAAACCCAGGATGAGCTTCCTTTTGATAAAATCAGATGTTTTTTGTTTGTTTTATATTTTTACTTTACAAAATTTTTAATTAATATTAGTTGCAGGTGTACAAAACAACATAGTGATTAGACATTTATATATCTCACAAAGTAATAACCCTGATAAGTTTATTACCCATCTGAGACTGTACATAGTTATGAGAATATCATTGACTACACTCATATTCCCTATGCTGTGCTACATATCCCTGTGACTATTCTTTTTAATTACAGTTAACATTCAATATTATTTTATATTAGTTTCAGGTATATAGCATAGTGGTTAGATTTATATAATTTATGAAGTGATCCCCCCAATAAATCTTGTAACAATCTTACACTATACATAGTTTTTACAATATTATTGACTATATTCTCCACATTGTACTTTAAATCTCCGTGACTCCTTCATAACTACTAATTTGTATTTCTTAATCCCTTCACTTAATTCCAGCTTCCCAACCTTCCTCCAATCTAGTAACCATCAATTTATTCTTTGTATCCATGGGTCTGTTTCTGTTCTGTTTGTTTTGTTCTTTAGATTCTGCATATGAGTAAAATCATATGGTATTTGTTTTTCTTAGTCTGACTTATTTCACTTAGCATACTACTCACTAGGTCCATCCATGTTGTTGCAAATGGTAAGATTTCATTCTTTTTTTATGGCCAAGTAGCATTCCATTGTATATATGTACCACCAATTACTTTATTCAATCGCTTATTAATGGGCACATTGGTTGCTTCCATATCTTGACATTATAAATAGCATTGCAGTGAACATAGGAGTGCATATATCTTTTCAAAGTAGTGTTTTGGATTTTGTTGGATAAATACCCAAGAGTGGAGTTGCTGGGTCATATGGCAGTTTTGTTTTTATTTTTTGAGGAACCTCTGTACTGTTTTCCATAGTGACTCCACCAATTTGCCATCCAATCAACAGTGAACAAAAGTCCCCTTTTCTCCACATCCTCACCAATACTTGTGATCTGTTGATTTATTGATAGTGGCCATTTTGACAGGTGTGAGGTTGATAGCTCACTGTAGTTTTCATTTGCATTTCTCTAATGATTAGTGATGCTGAGCATTTTTTCATATGTCTTTTGGCCATCTGTATGTCCTACTCAGGTCCTCTATCCATTTGTTAATTGGACTGTTTGTTTCTTTGGTGTTGAGTTAGATGAGTTTTTTTGTTTGTTTGTTTGTTTTGTATGTGGGTAGTTCCCTGGTTGGGAATCGAACCCAGGCCGCAGCGTTGACAGAGCTAGCGCTGAAGCCTTAAGCCACTGCACCACCAGGGAACTCCCTAGATGAGTTTTTATAAATTTTGGATATTAACCCCTTATCAGATGTATCATTGGTGAATATCTTTTCCCATTCAGTATGGTATCTTTATGGGATTTTTTTGCTGTGAAAAACCTTTTTTAGTTTGATGTAGTCCCATTTATTTTTTCTTTGTTTCCCTTGTCTGAGGAGATATATCAGAAAAAATATTACTAAGGATAACATCTGAGAGTTTATTGCCTATGTTTTCTTCTAGGAGTTTTATGGATTCAGGTCTTACATCTATTTTGACCTTTATTCTTGTATATGGCAATAAGAAGGCGGTCCCATTTCTTTTTTTTCTTCATGTATCTAATTTTCCCAGCACCATTTATTGAATAGACTGCCTTTACCCCAGTGTATATTCTTGCCTTCTTTGTCATAGATTAAATGACCGTATAGGCATAGTTTTATTTCTGGGTTCTGTATTCTGTTCCATTGATCTATGTGTCTGTATTTATGCCAATATCATGCTGTTTTGATTACTTTGGTCTTGTAGCATAGTTTGATATCAGGGAGCATAATACCTCCAACTTTGTTCCTCTTCCTCAAGACTGCTGTGGCTATTCTAGGTCTTTTATGGTTACATATAAATTTTAGGAATATTTGTTCTAGTTTTGTGAAAAATCCCATTGGTATTTTGATAGGGATTGCATTGGATCTATAGATTGCTTTGGGTAGTATGGACAATTTAACTATATTAATTTTAATTCTTCCTATCCCTAAGCATGGTATATATTTCCTTTTATTTATATCTTCTTTAGTTTCTCATTTCAATGTCTTATCATTTTCTGAGTATAAATCTTTCACTTCCTTGGTTAAATTCATTCCTAGGTATTTTATTTCATGAAATTATAAATGAGGTTGTTTTTCTTAATTTCTCTTTCTGCTAGTTGGTTATTGGTATATAAAAATGCAACTGATTTCTAAATATTAATTTTGTATCTTGCTACTTTACCAAATTCATTTATCAATTCTAATAGCTTTTTATGGAATCTTTGGGGTTCTCTATATATAGTATCATGTCATCTGTAAAAAGGGTACTTTTTTTACATTATGAGAACTAAAACAAGAGGCAGAATGTTGCCTTGTTTGACCTGAGCTGAGAACATGTTCATTGAGTGGCTCAAATTTCTCATCATTCTGCTCATGTCTATGCATGAACATGAAAGGGCTATGACTATTGATTTGGGGGTTACAAACAAACTAGGGAGTAGGTAAATTTGCAAATACAGAATCTGAATAATGATGATCAACTGTGTATTAAAATCAATTGCATTAATTTATGTTAACAGAAAATGGAGAGGACATTTTAAAATAACTTTAATATATAGAAAAATGAAGTGCTTAGAAATAAATTTATTTCAGAATAAAATTTAAACTGAAACCCATAAAATTTTGCTGAAAAAATAATCTAGTTGAAGAAATGTCTCACCTTCATGGATTGGAAGATTCAATATTAAAATATCCATCTTTCCCAGTTCATCTATAGATGCATTATAATCCCAATAAAAATCCCCCAAACCTTTTTCTTTACAAAAATTGGCAGCAGATCAAAAAATATAGATGGAAATGCAAAGACAGACTAGCTGAAACGATTTTGTAAAAGAAGACAAAGTTGAAGGAGTTGTATTGCCTGATATCAAGCATTACTGTAGAGTAATCATGACAGCGTGGTATCACATAAAAACAGAAATATAGAACAGAATACCAAGCCTAGAAGGAGACCTACACATATATGGGTTAATTGATTTTCAAAAATGTTGTCAAGGCAATTCAATGTGGGGAAGGAATTCTTTGTACCAAATTGTGCTGGAACAACTGGGTTTCCAGGAAAAGAAAGTAAAGTTTGACCACTACTTCACAGCATTCACAAAAATTAATTCAGGAAGGATCAGGGTCCTGAACGTAATTGCTAAAATTATAAGGCTTCTGGAAGAAAACAGAGGAGAATATCTTTGTAAACCTGGGACAGGTAACCACTGTATTGAGAACATTAAAAAGCATTTGCCATAAAAGAAAAATTGATGTATCAAACTTCATCATAATTCAAAAGCATTGTATCTAGAACATATAAAGAACTCATATAAATCAATAATAAAAAGACAAACAATTCAAGTGAAAAGAAATAAGCAACAGACCTGAACATTTAATTCACAAAAGAAGATATAAAAATGATCAAAAAGCACATAAAAGTGTAACCAATAGTATTAGATGTCAGGGAACAATAAAATTAAAGCAACAGTGACATGGCTGTCAAAGCCATACTAGAATAGTTAACGATGGAAAAGGCTCACAACAACTTCTGCACTTGCGTGGAGCTGGTGGAATTCTCTATATGTTGCTGGGGTGTGTGTAACATTCAACAACCACTTTGACAAAAGGTATGGCTGTTTCTTATATAAACTTAAAACTGTTCTATGACCCAGAAGTTCCACTCACAAAAAGACTTGTCTAAAAATGTCTCTATTCGTAATAGCCCCAAGTTAGAAACAACTCATTGTAATGGATAAACAAATTGTGGTATCTTCATATCATAATACATGAAACAATGTAAGTAACTCTCAAAAACAGTATGTTGGGTAAAAGAAGCCTGATACAAGAGTTCATAGTGTATTGTTCCATTTATAGGAATTTCCAGAACATCCAAAATTAATTAATAGCAAAAGAAATTAGAAAAGTAGTTGCTTATGGGGAGGGGCAAGGACCTTCTCTGAAATGATTAAAATGTTTTATATCTTAATTGGGATGTTGATTATATTTTCAAAACGAATCAAATTATACCCTGAAGTGCATTTCACTGCATATAAATTTCACCTTTAAAAAACAGCCTTGAACAAGGTCTGCACAAAAGCCACACTCAAGGACACACACAGACACAACACACATACACACACTTAACATTAATACATCTGATTGCAAAAATGAAAATCTAATTGTGAGTGAGTATGTGGAAAAACTGGAACTTGTATTCTCTGCTTGTGGGAGTGTAAACTGACACAAGTTGACAATAGTTAGTACAGTTGAATGTGTGCATATGACCCAGCAATTCCCCCACTAATTTTGTACCTTCCAAAACTCACATGTGAACAAGTACTGTATAGTCAAAGCAGTGTGGTCTGTAACAGCTATAAAGCAGAAGTCACCAACAGGAAAATGTACACATAAATTGTACATCACCCAAACAACAGAATATCAAACAGCAATACAAATGGAAAAAGCAGAATTACTCCCATCAATTATGTTTTTGAGTAGAGCTACTCAGAAACAGAATATTGAGTGAAAGAAAAGATGCAGAAAAATACAGATTGCATGATACTGTTTATATAAACCTTGAAAATGTAAAAACTAAATTCAATAAACTCTCTATGCATGTATGCATAAATAGAAATGGTATGAAAACATGAATGAATAATAAGCATCAAATTCAAGATAGTGGTTACCTCCAGGGAGGGAAAGAGGTGCACAGGGACTCCATCTCTATTTACAATGTTTTATTTTTTAAATCTGAAGCAAATGTGGAAAATAGTAATATATGTTATGCTTGGTGGTGAAGACAGGGTATCTATGTGAGATACTATTCTACATGCATTTCTCCATGTTGAAATGTTTCAAGATAAACAAAGAGAAGTCAACTCTCTGACAACTCAAGCTTAGAGGGACTAGTGTAAGGAATTAATAAATAGTTTCATTGTCTCTTGAAGAGAAGCTGAAACTGTCCCACTGCCCAAGAAATATAGGAGTCATTTATTCTTTGGAGCTCTGGGCATACTTCAGCTCATTTATTTATCCTTACCCTCCTTCCACAAAGGACTCAAGGTAGCTTGCAACAAAAGACACACACATGAGCCAGGAAAACATAAACATAAGTAGAAAATCAGGATCAAAGATAACAAATATTCCATCAATACTGGTTAACCACAGTCGCTGTGATCAAGTTTCAAACTTGGCTCCGAACGTCTTGGCAACAGCTACCATTCCATCTCCAGCTGACCCGTGGAAGCAGGTTACAAAAACTAACCTTTGTTCTTCAGAATTTAAACTTACTATTTTCCTGAGCAGTCTCTCTGCATTCTAGCTTTCAGTTTGCCTTGCCAAGTATCCAGGTTCTTCTTTCCCTTGTTCTTTTAGCCCTCCTCCCCGCCCCTCCCCTCCCCTCCCCTCCCTCCCCTCCCCTTCCTTCCCATTCTTTCATTTATTTTACCCGTACACCAGGTCCTTAAGATTCGTGGTGATTATGAACGCAGGTCTTAGCTAGTGGCTGAAATACCCTTGGGAGAGGTTTTTAACCTCCCTATGCCTCAGTTTTCTAATGTTTAGACGGGGATATCTCTCACACATGTATCACATTGCTAGGAGATTAAGTGAGATAATGCATGAGAAAAGCTTAGAATAGGGCTAGACACTTCTCAATAAATCTTAGTTGTTGTTATGATTATTACTACTCAGTGGAGGGGAATATGGATCAGTGTACTTTGTACCCGAGTCAGGCATAGATCAGGAACGGGGTAAGGCCTCACAGTCTGCCATGCAGGACCTGCAGTGGCATGAAGCTCAGGAAGTGGGGGGTGGGGGTGGGGCTGACTCAGTAGCACAGTTAACTAGCCCCAGATCCAACAATACACTTAGCAACCACCCCCAGATCGAGCAGCACACTCAACCCTCTAGTAGCTGCATTAGGGCCCATGGGAGAGTATCTCCCCAGATCAGGGATACTGGACATTTCTGCTTTTCAGGCAACCACATTATTCTGTTTCTCTTGAGATTCCTTTTGGATAAAAGCAATCAATCCTTCAGCACACACTAGCCTGGACAGTCTCCAACTGTGGGATGTGCATACCTTCTCCCTTCCTGAAAACACAGGAAAAGCCCAAATAGTAAGGACAACGTGGTCCGGGGCTCACCACTAACAACCTAGGATCCTCACTGGCTTCCAGGCCCGGTAGAGCCCAGTTCCCTCTGTCCTCTCATCTGGAGATTATCCAGCAAGCTAATGGGTTGGGAGGAAGCTGAGCTGAAGAGGATAGGAATTAGGTAGGAGGACACAGGTGTTGGGAATTTGGAACCAGGCAAAATAAGGATTCAAGTAGAAATCAATCAGTACAAAACAGAGGCGGCAGACCCAAGGGAGCTCAGGTACAAAGGAATGAAAAACTAAGTCACTAAAGCTAGTTCATGAGGAGGTTTTCTTTCAGGAATAAAACAGATACCCTATTGCTAGGCCTGAAGCAGAGGGTCGGGGTAGAGCCAGCAGATTGTAGGCTTGCTGCCAAGTCATGGAGTGCTGACTTAGGATTCCTTCAATTCCCAGGACGACAGGGGAGGGCCAGGAATGCATGTAAATGTGAGGGCCGAGTCCCTTCAGCATCAGAGATGGGAGGGTTAAAGGAAGAGAGGCAGCATTTAGGAAGTTACCTTATTTATTGAACAGTCAGGCCGTTTGCCTGCAAAGCCTAGCGTGAGTGACAGCCCCCCATACTCGTGAGTCACAAGTTCTTGCCTTTCCCATTTACTAGAAGCCCATCAACAGGATCTTCTTGTCTCTCCTCTCAACATTACCCTCATGGTGGGATCTCATTTCTATACCAAACGAGATATACACCCCAGGAGAGATCACCCTTCACCAGCCAGATGAGAGATGGTCCACGTTTCAATTTAGACACTGAAGGTTCATCAAGAAATGCTCATAGCTCTGCCTGTCCTAGGGCACCAATTCTGTGGTTCGTATTTTACCTAGAAAAATACTCCACTTATAGGGTGTTTGCTGTGTGCTAGGCATTATAATAAATGCTTTACTGCATTAGCTCATTTGTAGCTCTCAAAATTCTAATGAGGTAGATACTATTCTGAGGAAACTGAGGTTCAGATTAGTCACAAGCTAGCAAGCTGGTAGCTTTCAAGCCAAGATGCAAAACCAGGACAGTGTGACTTAAAAGGCCACATTCTGAAACATAACACAAACCTCCTCAACTTGAGCCTGTTTCAAGGAAGGATGACCAAGAGCTCTTAAGGATGTAGGGCCTTTCCCAGAACTGTAAAAGCTGCTTACCTAGCTTCCTTCCAAGCACTTCCATGTGATTCTGTTGTCCTATTTCATTCTTGTCCTCCTACATCCTGGTCATCCTGCTGCTGGTGACAGCTGCTGGGGAAAATTGGAGCAGTGTGGAGAAGTGAGACTTCTTCTGGAGTTGTAGACTCTCCAGCTATGGTAATGGGCTCCAAACGCCCTCCTGATCAGCATGGACTAGGACAAACCCTGCTTATATCCTGTTTACCTGTTGGACCTTCAAATGGAATTAGAAAAATTAGAATCTTTCACCCACAAATCCCTAATATTTCTGAGGTACAGATACTCTCACTCACCTGAAGAGTCCCGGATGAGCTAACAATACAAGGAAACCCCCTTCAGAGGAAGGAGCCAACTTACTGATTGGTAACTGCATTTGACATTCACTGAGGATCTTCCTGCCCCAGTTCTGACTCCTTTTCCTATTTTCTGGCCACAATGACCTTCAGGATCTCCGGTGGTGCCCTGAGGTTCATCCCTAGATTAGGACCTCTTCCTATGTAAGTGACGAGAAGGGCTCCTACTCAGTTTCTTCGGAAGAAACCAGAGAGGAACCTACAATAAAATGACAATTCTGACTGGAGTAAGGAGGCAAAGACACCTTTTTTTTTAACTAATTTATTAATAAGTTTAATAATAAACTTATAAAAAAGAACATATTTTTGGCTTTAAAATCATGACATAAAATAAAATGGCAAATGACTGGAAATTATCAGCTGAAAGAAGGTAGAAGCAGCTCGTGCTGAACCATGAGCAAATGCTACATGCTGTGGGCGACAGCAGTGCCACCATTCAAGGCGAGGACCGCGGGTGCAGAGCCAGTTCAGGGCCCAAGCTGTCTGCACAAACTGCTTGGCTATGAAAGGTCGTTTGGCCATCAGGTTCAGGAAATGGGCGGTCCCTTTCCCAGGCTTCCCTTCTTTCCTTCCTGGACTTTTACTACAGGAACAGTAGGCAATAATGCTTTGATGCATCTTTCCAGTTTGTAGGATAATGTGGTTTTAACATAGTTTAGCCAACACATTTTCAACCTTCGAGAACGTAAAACTGCTAAAAGCAACTATCACTAACATCCATTTTTATTTTTGGTCAGTTATCTGCTGTAGGCAAAGCTTCATGTAGGAGTTCTTACTGCGGATCTCTAGGACCGCGTCCCTGACCAGCTCAATGAACATCTGTGGCCAAAGCTTCTGCAAAGCCTCATTTTTCTTGTTGATTTCTGTGGCTTCCTTCACAAGGTCTGCTATATACATCTGGCAGAATTTCTTTTTCTCCTTTACTTCCTGTTAAAAAAGAAAAATTGGCATTGACTCATAATCAATCCAAAAACCAAAGCAGTGATTAGCTGAACCAGAGCAACTTGAAATAACCTCGCCCACCATTCAGCAGGAATACTTTCCTAGACTGTCTGGACACAGTGCTCTGCTTGAGGAAAGGCAGCCAAGAGGGAGCTCCCTACTTCTCGTCCACTCCTGCCTCTGCTGGACAACTATGAGAAAACATGTCTCTTCACTGCAATCATTGGATCCTAAGGACTGTTTCTCCCTTGTTGGCATTCTCCTGTCTCCGTTCAGGCACATTAGCTCACACAAGTCAGCTGGATGCAGATTCATGGCTTCTAGTGGCAAATATATCAGAGTACGGATACTGACAATCTTAATTAGTATGAGGTCAGTTCACAGCCATGTACAGACTTTAAATAACCACATTCTGAATTTATGCTCTTTTAGGAAAGCAGGTAGTGGTTCATTATACTGACTTAGGTGGCCCAGACCATTTGGACAAAGTTGAGGAAAAGTGTACAAGAAAGAAGAGGAAATATATACAAGACTGGGACCCAGTAGTTGGCCTTCAAAAAAAAAAAATCACCACCACCACCAAGAGTGTTCCCATTCAACTTCTGGGGCTGGCAGTCTACAATTGAAAAACCTGGGTTCAAAACACAACACGGGAAATTCTGGACCAAAGAATATTCGGGCACTGTCCCCAGTTTCATCCCAGATATGAAATAGCCCTTGTGTTTAATGTAAGAATTCAACATTAATTCTGGCCATTGACAGCTTTGGGGAATATAAAGGTACAAATGATGGAAAATGCCATAGTATATATGGAAAACAATGAAATCAATTAGATAATCAGAGTTATAAAAGAATCAATTCACATCAGTGAAGAAGGAAAGAATAATAAATGTCAATGAGACAACAAGTTTAACTACTTGGAAAGAATCTATTGCGACCTCCAAATTAAATCAAAACACCAAACTAATTTCAAGATGAAGTAAAGGGTTAAATTTAAAATATCAACAAATATTGCCATTAAAACTACTTTTATATTTATAATAACATTATAAATTAACATTAACATTATAAAATAACATTTATAAATACATTATAATGCCAAGTGGAAAAAGAAAAATACAAAAAAAATTTTGATAGAGGCTGGGTTATACGAGTGTATGTATTTGTCAAAACTTAGCAATTGTTCACCTAAGGTTTGTATTTCAGTGTATATAAATTTTACTTCAAAAGAAAAAACTTATCAAATACTGAACTCTAATTAATGATATGCATGCAGAATTATTTAGGGAGAGGCATGCTAACATCTGCAATTACTTTAAAATGAATTTAAAAGATGAGGTAGATTTTTGATGTATACAGGATGAGTAGATACATGGCTATGTGACAAAGCAAGTTAATAGAATAATTTAGGTCTGGATATGTGAGTGTTTACTATAAAACTCTTTCAACTTTGCTGCATCTTTGAAATTTTCATTAAGAAGTTAGAAAGAATTATATAGAAAACTTTTGGAAGAAAACATTGAAGGTTCATCAAGATAGTCTTTGTGCTGTTGAGACCATAAGTGCTTTCTCCTCTTTTATTCTATTTCTCTCCCTTTTCCAGATTTTCAAAAATTTTAAAACAACAGAATATGTTTTAGATTCTTGATTAATTAATGTTAAGTTAATGATGAGTCTCAGTTGTCACTAACTTTCCCTAACAGAGGCATATTTTGGAAATTTTCTTATGATATGTAAGATTTTTCTAATCACCATTTAGAGGTCAACATGTTGATTTGATTTAGCTCATGTGCTGAAAACAACAGGTCATGGATTGATCTGTCATAACAATATGTATAGATTGTGATTGGTGATGGCTCCAGTTAGCTATTTCTCTGATGAACCTAACATATTTAGCTCTGAAATACAGTCTGCACTATGTTGGCTCGTTGATGAGGACAACATTTAGCTGCTGCCTGTTAACACTCAGTAAATACGGGCTAGTAGGGACTACCAGGAAGAAAGACAAGTATGAATCACCAGAGATCAATAACTGAAACAAGCAAGGTTTTACAATAAGCAATGCATTTATACAAGTAGAAGGCACAAAGCATGCTTAGTGAATGCCTCTCTTGCAGATTTCTAAATTTCTTAAATATTTTGGATTAAAAGAAAAAGGTCGTTCTGTTCAACTGACAAATATCTAGTGTTTGCTAGGCATTTAAGAATAGGGCAGAGAATATAAAAAATGATGTCACCAGATTTTGGTTACCAATGAGTAGTACCCCAACCCTTTCCATTGTCAGAATACTTTCTATTGAAGTTCCAGGCAGTGTAATTTTAAAGAAAAGTGGGAAGTACAGTTTTGAAAAACTACATGTGTTTGCTATACATGTTTACACTATACATTCCTTAACTCTTGAAGAAATATTTGTGCATATATGACTCCTTAACATCTGAATTGAAAATTAAAGACTGACTTAAAAGTGAAAAAAAATGAAGTGCTAACAGTAAGACTGGAAGAATTTTATAGTAATTTAGGGATGATAAAAATTTAAAGAAATTTTAAATGATGCACCTTGCTAAATAATTTATACATGACACTAATGAAAATAAAATATCATAATTGGCATAGTGCAATTTTTGGTGCTTTAACATTTCTTGGTATGGTTTCTTTCATTACTTCTATATAAACATGTTCATGCAGAAATGTATCTGCTATAACTGTTAATTTAGTAACTGAAAGCATTTTTACTTCATCATCTCTTCTCTCCTCTACGCCAGTTACTCTGTATCTCTGTGCAGTACACTCCAGAACTCACCAGCTGTCTGCACAACTCATTCCAATTGTCCACACACGATGTACTCTACCTATCCAGAATGATTATGTTTAGGAGGACATTAGAGACACCTCTCTTGCCCTCACCAGTCAAGGAGTTGTGTGCTCTTGGAATAATGCTTTTTTCATTCTCAAAGGCTTTTATGTACTTTCCCCCCCCTAATCCACAATATCCCTGTGTGGTTCATAAAGCAAGTTTTTTACAAGTTCAATTCTGATAAGATGAACTCTGTACAATATTGTTTATATTCCTCCAACTAAAATGTTGTTGTCATGAAGATGGTTTGGGGGAAAAATGAAAGTTCAGTGGTGGAATTTGTTATAAAGTGGTTTTAACTATAATAATAGTTCTACTGGGATTTAATCTGTATCTTCATTTTATAAATGGGAAACGAAGGTCAACAGAAGTTAAGAGACTTGTTCAAGATTAGACACCATCTACTAATATTTGCCTAGAGAAAACTCTAATCCTTGAAGAACTTGCAGTCTAGTTGGAGAGATGGCCTGCCCCTAAACATATGAAAAGTTAACTTACAAAGCCAAACAGTAAGTAAGTGCTGAGTGAGATATTTACACAGCAGATATAACTAGTGTTCAGTACCGGGTAGAACCCCTTTTGCACGGGGGAGGTCAGGAAGACTTCAGGAAGTGGTGTGATACACCATGGCAGAGTCAAATGTCAGGAATCAGACGGCCTGGATTCTGGAGGCAGCTCAGTTTGTAACTTGCCACGTGATCCTGAGTAGTTTACCTGAGTTTCCAGTTTCCCTCATCTGTCCAAGGACAGGATTGGATTGTAAAGTCCCTTTGATTCTACATCCACCATAAATCCTTTTTTAGAATGAGTCAGGGGAAAGCACACAACTAAGCAACAGAATTATACATGTCATATGTATAATTAAACATGCCATGTGCATAATGAAAGAGCCTGCCTACCCTAATTTGTGAGGAACTCTCTTCAATTAATTCCCTCAACCACTCAGGATGTGTAGAAGAGAGACTGAGCACTCTGTGCTTCCAGGATTTAAATATTTTTCAAGTGAGGACAGAGTATGGAATAAGTGAAGGAATGATGGGTTGTGAGTTAGACAGAGAGTAGTTTAGGGACTAGGGCAAGGTCTGTCAGGTATAATAGTAAGTGGTAGAAACAGGGACTCAAACCCAAGTCTCCTAGTGGCCTAGTGTTCTCTCCAAAATATTATGTGACTTAAGATTCCTTTGGTTTTTCTCAAAACAAGAGTCAACATTCCTTGTCTTTATTTTCTGCTTATTTATTATTCAAACCACTTTAATTGGGATTCTGCTTATATGATTTCACAACAGAAACTATTTCTGTTAAAAAAATAACCAATGACTTTGATTGCCGAATTTATTAAAATTTTTATCTTTCTAGTTTGTGTCCTTGGTGTGTTAGAAAATCATAGCCTACCCAACCAAGGTCATAAAGATTTTCTATTTTTTTAAACGATAACTTTAAAGGTTTGCTTTTCATACTGGGGTGTTTATTTGATCTGTAGGGTTTCCTCAGTACTATTTATTATATAGTCTTTCTATACGAGTCTGCAATACCTGCCATCTGTACATATAAAGTTTCCCATGTAGATGGGATAGTTCTAGCTCTCTATTTTGTCCATGGGTCTATCTGTCCATTCCTACACCACCTTCATTATTACACTTTATAATAATACTTGCTATCTGGTAGGGCAAGTTCTCCCACTTTTACTCTTGGGTATTTTAGGTCTATTACATAATTTTTTTAAAAAGCTTTGCTCTTTTTTTTTTAAATTCATTTTTATTGTTAGACTTATTGGGGTGACATCTGTTAGCAAGGATTACATAAGTCTCAGGCATACAGTTCTACAGTGCATTGTCAACTTGTTGTATAATAAGTTCACCACCTAATGTGACTTCTCTTTCCATCACCTTATATTTAGCTTCCCCCGCTCCTCTCCCACCCCCTCCCCTTTCTCCCTTCCCTATCCTACTCGTCCCCAAATAAACATTAAACTATTGATTGTGCCCATGGGTTTTCTGTTCATTTGTTTTTTCTTTGTGGCTTTCAGTTTTATATTCCGCATATGAGTGAAATAATACAGTTCCTTGTTTTTTCGGTCTGGCTTATATCACTAAGCATGATGATCTCCAGGTCCATCCATTTTGTCACAAATGGCAATACTTCATCTTTTCTTACAGCTGAGTAATATTCCATTGTGTATATGTACCACAGCTTCTTTATCCAGTCATCTGTCACAGGGCACTTTGGTTGTTTCCATGTTTTGGCCACTGTGAACAGTGCTGCGATGAACATTGGGGTACATAAGTCTTTGCGGACAAAGGTTTTCAAGTCTTTCAGATAACTTTTATGATCAACTGGTGAAGTTGCATAAATAAACCTGTCCAAATTGTTATTAGAACTGCCTTATATTTGTGGATGTATTTAGGAAGAACTGACATTTTTTATCATCTAACAAGTTTCTGTCCATGAACATAAACTATCTACAGTAGACTCCCAGTTAACTGGCGCCCATGGGGATTGGTAGATGCCGGGTAAATGTAAGTAGACTCTCCATTAACCAGAACTCAAGCAACCCGCAAAAAAATTTTTGTTGGTTGCTTGAGAGTGGCATTTGCTTGAGTTCCAGTTAACAGAGAGTCTGCTGTATTTAGCTCTTCTTCAGTGTCTTTCAATAAAAGTTCATAATTGTATTGAAACCTCCACAAATGGCTTATACGTATTTTACTATTCATTCCTACAATGTTTGTTATGGTGGTAAATGATATATTGTTTTAATTTTGTTTTTGAGTAACACAACCTATATTGACTTGTTGGCCCCTTTTCGAAGAGCTCGTTCAATTTAGGGAGATTACTGCAAACTATTTTTTCAGTTTGTCATTTGTCTTTGCTTATTTTATTCCCCTGAAGCTCTTTCTCATCCCAATGCTACATATTAATTTTTCATGGTTTCTTGTAGAATTTTTATGCTTTCATTATAAACTTTAAAATCTCTGATCCATTTGGAAATTATGCTGGTGTAAAACACATGAGTAATGTCTGAATCCCACTTTTTTCCTCAGTTCCCAGATCATCCCTATTATTCCCAAACCATTTGCTAGATAGTCCACCTGACTGGTTTGAGATTATTCTTTATCATAGAATAAATTCTGTTTGGTATTTAGATCCTTGACTTTCCATTCGACTACCTCTTCATAACCATCCTATTTTAATTGGTAAGACTTGATAAATATGCCTTTATATCCCATAGTGCTAGTTTTCTCATTATTATTTCCCAGAGTTCTTACGACCATTTATTTCTCCTGCATGTACTATAGGATCCACTTCTTTAAAAAAACACCTCAATGAAAAATTTTTGTATTTTTATTGGGATCATATTAAATTTTTTAAATAACTTAAAGAAAACTGATATATTTTGTTTAGATCCTTCTTATCCAAAAAATGGCAAATTTTCCATTTGCATAAATCTTTAGTGTGTTTCATTAATGTTTTAAAGTTTATTTCATATAGTTTTTGCATATTTATTAGGTTATTTATCACTAGGTATTTTATCTTTTTGTGTTGCTATTATGAGTTGGGTCTTTTCTTCCATGATATTTACTTTTTGGTTGTGAGATATACATATAGTTGATTTCTGCTCCATTACTGAATTTTCTTAGAGCTTTTAATAATTTCTTAGTTAATTCTCTTGGGATTCCCAAACATTCAACAGTATTGTCTACAAACAGTTAAGTCCACTCCTTCTTTTCAAGTTACCAATGATTTCTTTCTCTTGTCTCATTGCATTGTTTGTTTTGATAAATAATGGTGATATTGAACACCCTTGTCTTGATACTGTATTGCTGCACAAATTACTTCACACTTGGTGCCTTAATACAACACACATATATCTATTATCTCACAGTTTCCATGCATCAGTCCAGGCACAGCTGAGCAGGATGCTCTCTGCTCAAGACTTCACAGTGCTTCAGTCAAGGTCTTGGCCGGGCTGTGTTATATTCTGAAGCTTGGGGCTCTCTTCTAGTCTTAAGTGGTTGTTGGCACAATTCACTTCCTTGCAGTTGCAGGACTGAAGTCCCATTTTCTTGATGGTTGTCAGCGAAGAACTGAACTCTCTAGAAGCTTCTCATACTTCTTTGCCACTTGATCTCAAAATATGAGGGCTTTTTACATTAAGGTCAGTAGGAGAATCAGGGAAATTTTGAATCCTTTTGTAAAGGACTTGCCTGATTAGGTCATGCTAACTCAGTCAACTAATTAGGGATCTTAATTTTATCTGCAAAATTCATTTACCATTGACATATTTGACTGGTTAGAAGTAAGTCAGCTTTTACCTGCACTTAGGGGAGAACACTATATAGAATAACCACAATTTTTCACCTTAGATCTGTTAATTTACTAATATTGAATCTTCTTTACGTATCTAGAATAAATTGCACTTGGCTATCATGTTGGTTATTCATTTAATGTTCTGCTCTATTCAGATTGAAAACATTTTTAAAGGACATTTGCATCATTAAGATTCTTAGGTATCTGGTCTGGCATTTCTTTTTCTATGCAATGCCAACAGGTTTTGGAATCAATGTTATGCTGTCTACCTTAAAAAAATATATGTTTTCTTTCTTTTTCAGTGCTCTTGAACAATTTAAAAATCATTGGAACTTTCTGTTCCTTAAAGATTTGGTAGATTTCTCTATGAAACTCTTCTTGTTTTGAATGCAGCTCTTTGACGCTTTTCTAAATGTCTTTTATGAAAATTGTATTAGTTTTTGACTAAGAGAACTAACTTCTTTCAGAAGGAGAAGGACTGATAATCCTGCCAGCTTGGGTTTCATTTTCCTGTTTGATGATATCAGGAAGCCTTTACTGGCCAAAGGGTTGTATTCAATTTCTTTCACCTAGCACTCTTATTACCTTCTGGTCTCATCTTTTAACACCATCTACCTCACCCTCCATGATTCAGCAACACTGAACTGCTTGTAGTCCTGACCCTCTTTTTATCTTTTTTATACTTCCATGCCTTTACTCATACTGTGCTATTTGTCAGAATTGCCTCTTTCTCCTTGTTATATATTAATAATTATTTTATCCTTTAAGACTTATATCAGGAAGCTTCTTCTCTTGGCCTGGGTTAGCTTTCCCCAATCTGCTTTCTTAATATACTGACTCATAAATGTCTATCTCCTCCATTACAATGTAAAATCCAGGAAGGACAGGAACTTCTTATCGACAGATGCTCAATACATGAATTTTGAATGAGTGAAGATATGAATGTAGAGAGAACTCAGATGAGACACAGGATTAGCTGACTTCAAGTATTTGAAGAGTTTTCATAAGAAAATGACTTGTTCTCTTTTCAACATAGAGTGGTACTAGGATCATTAAATGAAAGTTATTAACTTAATACGGGTAAGAATTTCTTCACAGTTGGAGTTTCTTGATGGTTGAAGTTATTGAGTAATATACAGATACATCATGAAGTAGTGACCTTTCTCACTAGAATAATTGAAAGCAGAATCCGAACATTTTTTAGGATGTCATAAAAAATATTGTTACATTGAGTTTTCAAATTATTTTCAAGTTACAATCCATAGAGCCCTATGGCTTCCAAGATAGCAGGTGAAGTGAGGGGAACAAAAAAGAATAGAAGAGCCAATCAAATGAATCTCTGAATTCCCTACTTACCCTCTATATTTGCAGCTCCACTGTTTGGTTTTGTTTTGACATACTGAGTTTTTAGCTGCAATATGGTTTGAATAGAGTTCTACCACGGTTAAAAAAAAAAAACATTGAAAACCACTTGCCAAGTCATTTCACTAAAAATTTCATACATAATATTTACATATCTATCTATATCTATCTATCTATCTATCTATCTATCTATCTATCTATCTATCTATCTATTTTATCTATCTATCTATATCTCATAGTGCCTTGCACATAAGTCATAGATGTTCAATCAATGCTGCCCGATCTCTTTGCCTTATTCTTTTGTCCTTTAGTTCCCTCAAAACCTCTTGTAGGCTCCAACGTCCTATTGCTAATTAGATGACTTGTTTCTTCAGCATTTTTTCTGAGGTCCATCAAGGCAGAAACTGCATGCTTTTCTTCTTTGTAGCTCAAGCAGTACCTTAACATGGTAGTTCCCCAATAAACTTCTGAATACATAAAGAAATACTGAATTGGTTCTAACTTTTCTGACTAAGTAGCTACAGTGAAAACAGAACAGGTAAAAAACTATATTACATGATTAAGAATACAGAAGTTGACCTGGAGAATGAAGGAAGTGAATTAAAACATCAAGGACTCAAGCAAAGAGAACAGAAAGAAATGTGTCCTCTGTGAGACTGGCATGGGCTACTTAAGTACTCACAGCAAGCCTCTATCTCTTTCCTTAATTCAGAGAGATTACCATTGGTTTTAACTTTGGTCTAGATTTTTAGTACAGATTTCTTTGGAATACTTTTTTTTTTCTGCAAAAATGAAGATACTGAAACTATGGGCTCTACTTCTTCCTAATGCCTAAGTTATAAATAAGGTTGGCTAACATTCCAGAACAACAACAAAAAAGGTTATCTTAACTCATTAAGGGAAAACTGTACAACTACCAAGTCGTAAGCCACATGGGATACATCCAGGTTCGAGGTTCCAAAATTCAATGATAGTTTTACCTCTAGCTTTTCATTATAAAACTCTCTTGTGGTATAATTTAGCATAGCACGATTTGTGTTTTCTCCTGTGAGTTTTTTGCTATCATTATTTTCTTCGTTGACAATACCAGGTTTTTTCCCTTTGGTTTCTTGTAGATACCGAAATTGCTTCTTCCTGTAGAAAACAGTACAGAGATTTAGGGAGTTATTTAACAGCTTTATTAAAATATGTCCATTTTTGTTGATTTTAGAGGGGAACATACATTCTTTTGAGTATCTGTTTTATGAGTTTGAGTTTATTATTTGAGCTCAGTTCAGTATTTCAAATTTTCTAAGTAAGCTATTCAACCCCAATATTTTTTGTTTCATAACTACCAATTAGCAACATAAACATGTCTCAAGCATTTCTAAAGTGAAAAAAATCTATCGTAAAAAATCAATACAAAAAATTAAGTAATCACAGAGCATAAAACTACCCAATTAAAGATGCAGTAGGCTAAACTTTCAAACTCCTATATTCCATAAAATATGTTAGTTACTCTCTTATATATCATACAAATAGTTCATAATTCCATTGTGCAGCTCAGCAGTATTACTCATAGCTAGAAAATGAAATGGGATACTGGTTTAAGTTTAGACAAAGACAAATCAAACAGAAAACCAAAACTTCCAACTATTAGCATATTCAGGGCAAAATCCTAGTAGGAAATAAACAATGAAACAGGAAGACTCACTTGATTACAAACAAGAAGGTAAACAGTGCTCTTAGTATCACTTACAGACCCACAAGCCTAGAATTCCAGAGGACTGCACCTCATCCTCCATGAAAGTTGTTTCTTGTTTCCACCATTTAGGATGTCTATAAATGAAGTGATATTACTACTTTACTGTAGACTGTGAACTAAAGACTGGGAGCAGAAGAGGAATATTGCTTTTAAAATGTCTTTTTCCAATTTTGAAAAGTATAAAGAAATAGATAAAAATTCTAAGTCTATAACATTGTTCACATTCAACATACTTCTTTCTAAGCTTTTTCTATGATTTTTTTTTATAGAGGTGAAACAATGAGATGTTTATTGAAGAGAAATTACACTCCAAAGAGGTAGGAATGGGCTAGAGCAGGAAAATGGCTCAAGAGCTTTTTCTGTGAATTTTTATAAAATGTAAGATCATATTAAACATCCCATTTTGTATACTGTTTTCCCTTAACTTTATACAATAAGATTTTATATATCATTAAAAGTAATTTTAATGTGAATACCTAAAATTCAATTGTGATGGAGGTCACAATTTACCTAATCAATCTTTTCTTATTGGATATTTAGGTAGTAGAGTATTCTCGCTTTTATAAAGAAAAATGTAATACACGAAGGCTTTCCGGAAAGTACCCAGTCATGCAATATGAAAATAGAGACATTTATGGCTGGATTTTTTCTGGATAGCCCTTGTAGATTATCTGCATATATTTTCTATAAAATATTAATTTTTAATTATAAGAGCAATGTATATGTATACATTTTATGTCACTTTTATTAGTCTTTTCAAATAATCAACTTTTCATTGTTTTTAATATTATTTCTTTCTTTAACTCTTCAGAATTAATTTGCTATTCTTTAATTTCTTTAGACAAAATGTTTAGCTCATTTATTTTTAGCCTTTACTCTTTCCTGATATACCCATTTCAAGGCTAAAATACTTCCATTTAGCACCACTGTAACTTTATTCCACAAGTTTGAAACAAGGTATTTTCATTATATTTCAGTTTAAGGTAGTTTCAAATTTCCACTATGAAATTGTCTTTAACCTGTATTTTATTTAGAAATGTTTCTTAATTTTCTAATATATAGGGATTTCCTGGTTAACATTTTGTATTGAGTTAAAGCTTAATTGCATTTTGAACAGAGAACATGGTATCTGTTGATATTTGCTTTACAGATAGAATTGGGTCAATTTTTATAAATAGGTTTGAAAAGAATGTACATTCAGCAGTTGGGGACAATGTTCTCTAAATGTCCAGTAAGTCAAATTGTTAATCATGCTCAGTTCAACTATTTTATCTTTTTTATATTAATTGCTCAGAGGTATATTAAAACTTCCCAATGTAATGTAGATTTGTAGTGCTGTTATCTTTTGGCTTAAAAGTTTTTAAGACTATGCTAATTAATGGGTGAATACAAATTAAATCAGCAAATTTGTCTTTATATAGTAGACTCCGTTAATTGGAACTCAAGCAACTGGCACTGTCAAGCAATCAGAAAAAAAAAAAAAAAAAAGGTGCCGGTTAACTGAGAGTCTCCTGATGTCTGGTGAACTGAATCATTTTGAAAAGATCCTCTTACTATTTCTAATATTGCTTTTAACCTTAGTCTATTTAGTCTTCAATGGCTATTCTGTTTTTATTTTGGTTAGTATTGATGTTGTTTACCTTTTCCCATTTTTTACTTTCATACTTTATGTATTATGTTTCAAATGTGTCTGCTGTAATATAATAACATATATTTGAACCTCACTGTTTTATTCAGCCTGATAATCTTTGGCTTTTAACCAGAACAATTAATACATATGCATTTTATCACTGAGGTAAATTGGTTATATTGATGGTCATAATTAATGGCCTTGAATCTCTGCCCTTTACAATGTGATTTTGCAGCTAGGTAAGGTCCACCTCCAAGTCTCTTAAATCTTGCTCTGTGCCTGGTTTTGACCAATAAAATGTGGAAAATGATGATGTATTATTCTTAGCTAGGCCTCAAGAGGCTTTGCATGTTGCCACTCTCTCCTGAAACCTTGCCTATGCCATGAAAACAGCCAAAGTAGATTTCTGGAGTATGACAGGCCATGTGGAGAAAAGACAAGTTGTCCCAACTAAGGGTCTTCCTAGGCCAGTTTATAGCAAGCCAACCCCCAAACAAACAAGAGAGCCAATAGATCAGCAGAGCTGCTAGCACAAACCATGGGTGACTGTAGATGCATGAGGACCCCAGCTGAGGGTAGAAGAACCACCCAGTTGACTTGTCACCTCAGAGGAGAAATGCTTTCTGTTTTGTCACTGATTTTTGGTACAAATGTAATTGCTGATATAGCAGTATTTGGGTTAATCTGACATTTCCTTTCCCTTCTATTTGACTCACATGTTTTATACTTTTTCTATTTTCTTTCTCCCCACCCTTACCTTATAGTTTGGAAGCTATATATTCTTTTATTCTTTGGTTATCACAGAAACTACAACATGCACAATAAACTCACTGACATCTTAAGTTAATTAATATATCACCGTCCTAGACAATATAAGGATCTGGAATACTCTATATCCATCTATTCTTTCCTAATACATACTACTGCTATAGTGTATTTTATTTCTATATTTTTAAACCCCGCAACACTTTACTAATGTTGCTTTATTCAATCAATGTTCATTTAGTTTTATCCCACAAATTTAATACTTTCCTTGCTCTTCAGCTCTTGTTGCACATCAGACCTATCTGGGATCACTTTCTATCTGCCATAATTACAAGCTTCATGATTTCTTTGAGTGCAGGAATACTGATGGGAAATCTCTTAAGTCTTGTTTTTATTACTTTGTTTTAAAATGTCTTTATTTCATCTTCATTCTTAAAGGACATTTTTGCTGTGTATAAAATTCTAGGTTGGCAATTAATTTTTTTTTCAGCTTTTACTGCTGCTATTGTGAAGTTGATGTAGATTCCTTTGAAGATAAACTCTCTTTTCCTGGTTGTTTAAAAAATTTTCACCTTATAGTTGGTGCTCTAAAATTTCACTGTAAGGTGATAGTGTAAATTTTTTTTTTAATTTAACAAAATTGGAATTGGTTGAGCTTATTTAATGTGTAGATTAGTGTAGTTCATCAGTTCTGAAAAACCTTTTCCATTATCTCTTTAAAATATTACCTCTATCCTGTAGTCTCTGTTGTGTTTTTTTGAAACTCCAATTAGTACATAATAAACTTTTTAACTCACTCCATGTTTAAACTACTTAACTACTTTGCCATATGTTCTTTTCTCTTTTTGCTACATTTTGCAATGTCCTCTAGCCTACTTCCCAGTTAACTAATTCTTTTTTCAACTGTGTCTAATTGGACATTAAACCTCTTGAGTTGTAATTTTATTTATTGTATTTTTTTTTATTTCTAGAACTTCCTTTGATTTCCTTTCAGATCTTCAGATCTGCTGGATCACATTTTAAAATTTCCCGTTGTCTCCAGATATTTCAACCTTGTATTTTATATCATGAGAAATACTAGGTATAATCATTTTATAATCTATGAGTAATAATGCTGAAATCTAAAGTATTCATGGGTCTGTTTCTGTGGTCTATTCTTTTTCTGCTAGTTCCTGTACATTGTGCCTTGTTTCTTTGTGTGATTATTATTATTATTATTATTATTATTATTATTATTTCTATTGTGTGCTAGTCATTGTCCTTAAAAATTATCCATGGGGATAATTTTTGAAATAGGATGAAAGCAACTTCCTCCAGAGAGAAGGTGCACTTGCTTTTCCCAGGTATCTAGAGATATTAATGTTTAAACTTTGATATTATTTTAATCTGCCCATATATTATGAATTTTGGCTAAGAATCTGAAAGATGACTGGCTTTTGGTTACAATTTCTTAGAGACAACTTTGCCCCTTTTCTGCTCAAACCAAGGTAACGTTTTTGGGAAAATTTTGAGAGTAGGAAGAAAGAAAGGTTTATTTCCAACATACCCCTACCTTGATGGTGTAGCCACTGGAATTCCAGCTTAATCTTGGGAAGATCTCAATTTATATTCATAATTTTATGTTTTGTTTTTGTTTGTTTGTTTTTTTTTTTTTGTATGTGGGTAGTTCCCTGCCTGGGAATCGAACCCAGGCCACAGCGCTGACAGCTCCAGCGCCAAAGCCTTAAGCCACTATACCATCAGGGAACTCCCAAGGGTGGTTTTTTGTTTTGTTTTGTTTTGTTTTGTTTTGTTTTATATTCATAATTTTAGATGGGGTCCCAGGTTTTGATTTCAACCATTCCTTCTTTGCAGCTAGAGAAACTAAAATTTAAGTTTCCCTGAAATGCCTCCAGGTCAAACACAGTCTGTGTGTGCACCTTACTTTTCAATATTCTTTGCAAGATCTTGGCCTAGTAATTATGCTATATCTTGTCAGCTTTTCAATACTTTTATGGAGTTTTAAAATTTTTAAATCCAGCACTTTCAACTGCTTTTTCTTTAAAATGCAAGGCACGGTAAAAATAACCTAACTTGCCATTTTCAGAAAACAAGTCCAATACGTTCTCAATGAAAGTTTCAAATTGTACAGATATACACAGAATAAAACTTGAAAACCACTTTTCAACAATTCCACCACCACTCAAACATCCACACCCTTTCAGGTGTTCATTTTTTTAGCTTTATTTTTATGCCTCTATATTTATATGTGTACATATTTATTTTGTTGCTTTTTATAATAAATAGGTCATAATGTAAATATTGTTTACACCTTATTTAATTTAATTAACTATTTGTCTCTGGATCATTTCATTTCAGAATAGGAGATCCACCTTAATCTATATCTATATCTACCTTGATCTATAATGATTATAATGTAGATAGTATCACATAGATATTCTACATTTGTAGTATAAAAATAAGATTCATTTAGTTTTCCATTATTAGGCATTTAGTTACTTTCCAAAGTTGGGTTACTTCAAACAAAAAAGCAATGGCAGGCTTGTATATAAATCTTTTGTGCCAATATGTATGCATTACAATAGGATATATTTCTAGTACTGTTATAGAAGTTCTAGGTTCAGAGATATGATAGATATGGCCAAACTATCTCCCCAAGTTATACTTCCTCCAACAGTGCAGCATGCATATTTCCCTGAATACTAATAAATCTTTGATATTATTGTTTTTAAATTTTTAAGTCAATTACATTGGTAATAATAATATCTCATTATTTTAATTTTTATTTCTCTACATTGTTTGATCTCTTCTTATGTTATTTGTTCTTGTGAACTATTCATACACTTGGACTTCATTTGCTATCGAGTCATCTGTCTTTCTTACTAAATTTGTAGAAGTTCTTTAAAAATTTGTTATATGTGTTACAAACATATTCTCCCCATTTGCTCATGTGTTTTGACCTTATTATGTCTTTTATCACACAAAACTTTAAACTTTTTGTGACGTAAATGTGTCAAACCTTATAGAGGTATTAAAATTAGAAAGCATAGTAGAATATTTTTAGAAATTTGGGATGATGCCTTCCTAACATACAAGTGCATCTTGTTTAGTTTAATGAGAAATCTCATTAGAATTCTTGATTGGGAATTTAGTAAATTTGTTATTTCATTTGAATAAATTTGCATTTTTATAATATTAAGTCTCTGAAACAATTAATAGTACATATCTCTCCATTTCTTAAGACTTCTTTATTATTCCTAATTTCAATATTTACTTCATAGTCACTTTGTGTCAGGTGGATTTCCTGGTGTATAAATAGGATACTTTTTGTAATGCTATGCTTCCAATAGTTAATTATTATAATGAGAGGATGTTAATTATTTGTATATGTCAAGGCAGTGTCTGGCCTCTTTATTGCATATTCTGACTAATTCTATAAAAGTTTAATAGTTGAGATCTTGGATTTTCCCTAAAAAATGATCCTTATAAAGAGTCAATTTTTGCTTTTACTGGACAACTCTTCTTTTTACAATGTCTTATTTCTTTAAAAGTTGCTGTCATCTTTATGAATTTCCTTCCTCCATTTTATTTTACTTCACTTTGGTACTTTCTAGCTACTCGAATTAAAAGCCTCATTCATTAATTTCTAATCTTTCTTGTTTTCTAATAAGTATATTAAGTATACAGTTTTGGCCACATCCCACAGGTTTTGACATACAGTGTTCTTGTTGTCAAATTCATTTATATGTGACTTATGACTTTGGTTTTATCTTATTCTTTAACTCCAAAAAAGTTAAATTATTGTCTAAAATTATTTTTTAAAACCAATACAATAACTATAATAAAAAGAACAACAAAAATAAAACAAAAGCGAAAAAGATAAATTGAGCAGTACATACAGATGCACTATGAAAAGTAAGAATTCTACACACTTTAGAACACTAGTGCCCTCAGTTTAACTCCTAGAGACATTTAAAAAACAATTTAAATTATGCAAGAATATCTCTGAAATATATGCCCCATTTCTCACAAATTGCAGTATATTATTATATAATTGTTCTATGTTTTACATTTTTACTTTTAAAGATATTTTAAAAACTGTTTCATATTAGAACTTGTAATTATTTTTAGAGCTACAAGTAATTGGTCCTCTATTAATGGACAGTTAGTTTTCATATTTTTGCTATTACAAATATGGGTTACAATGAAAATCCTTGGACACATACATTTGTGTTCATGTAAAAAACATCTGTAGAATATTCCTTTAAGTGAATTTACTAAGTCAAAACATATGTATTAACTGTTGTGAACAACAATTTGTACTAAATTGTTGTGAAAAAGAGTGGCATCAACTTTCACTAACACCAATAGTATATACAAATCTTGTTTCATCATGCTGTACATTATGAAACTTTTATTCTTTCCCCACAAAGTTATCTTATTATTTTAAAATTTTCATGCCTATAACCTTGATGGAGGTCAAGTATCTTTTTTTTAAGTTTAAAGGCATTTATTTGTATTTTGTTTTCTGGGAATTTGCTTCTGTTTCTTTGTTTTTTCCCAGTTCCAACTGGAAAAGTTTTTGGCTCATTATTTTTATGATTTTTGATATTATAATTAGAGACAGTGACCTTATGAGTATGCTTTTTAGCATATATAGAGATTTTTTTTTTGAGCTTCAGTTTTTTCAAACATTTATTAAGTGTCTAAATAGGTTATTTTTTTTTTCCTGAATTGAAAATTGGTTCTAGGAATAAAATTTTAAGTGTATTTATCTGATAGAATGTTATTAACTGAGTTATTCAAATCCTCAATATTCTTTTTTATTTTGGTTTATTTGATCCATTATATTTACCACAATAACTATTAATTTGTCAATGCATACTTATATTAGTTGATATATTTAAAAGGTGTAACCTTGGTTATATTGAGTTTAAAATTATTCTCTTTTTTGGTGGATTATAGTTTCTGGTGCCATCAATTCTATTATCATTAATATTAATATTCCATATTTGTTTGTTGTTGTGGTTGGCATTTGTTTATTATGTATTTTCCATCTCTTTATTTTCAACCTTTATATATTTTAACCTTTATTTGGTTAGGGATAGCTCTCAACAAAAACATGTGACTCAAATTCTAACTCAATCTGAGAGCTATCTATTAATAGAATTTTATTCATTAATATTTAGTTTTCTCTTTTCTTTCCTCCCTGCTTTTTCATTTCTTCCTTTTAAGTGATTTAGAAATTATACACCTAATTTATTTTCTAATTATAGCCCTTAAAATTTTAAAGACACCATTAAACATATCTTTTTTTCCACCAATTTCTGATGTTAATTAATACCTATTATTTCTCCTAATCGAGGAAGGAAATTTAGCAAACTTTAACATCCTTTCTCTTAGAATTTTCCTGGATTTTTATCTTCAGGTTATTAATTTTTTTTTACATCAGACAGTAATATTTTTTACACAGCTAGAATCTTTACTGATTTCTTTCCACACCATCATTTGTTGAATTCAGTGCTTCATATTTCTTGCATCCCCTGTTCTTTTTGTAGTGGTACCTCCCCCAGTATTTGTTTCTCAGGATGGTTCTGTGGGTTTTTTGGGATTTAGATTCCACCAATCAGACTTGGATAAGACCTGAGATCAGAACTGAGCTAAGTGGGGAAGAAAGGGCAGCACACAAGATATCCACTTTGTTGGTATAAATTATAGCAGGGCAACATGGCCCTGGAGTCAGGTTCTGGGGCAGAGTCGGGAAAGTCTTGATCCCCAGTACAGTTAAAGGTATGATCCTGGAGTTCGCATTGGGGACACAACCTTCTGATCACCCAGCCCCATGACTGTAGCAAAGGTGGTAGTTTCCTTAGTGGGATGGTCTGTGGTATTATCTGAGAGTCATATCTAGGCTCTGTCTAGAGACTGCTTCCCCAACCCGTGTAATTATTTTGCAGATAACTAATTCCTTGTCTGTCAATCATTTTCTACTTACCCTGACCTGACTAAATTCTCTCATCTATAATTGAATCATGACTGACAGACCATCCTTGGCTTTTCTCCCTCCATCCATGCCACATCCTGTCAGTGAATGTGTTCTGTCAAGTGCACCTCTTCTAAATATTTTTCAAATTATCCTCTTCTCCACCCTCGCTGTCTTAGTTCAGGCCTTCATAATCTCTCTCCTGAACTACAGACTAGTCTCTTGACTGGCATCCATTTCTTCCATCTCTGTCTGCCCAAATCAAACTTTCTAGAACATAAATCTAACCACATAATTGCTGTGCCACATTTTCACTTTGGTTTTGCAGGGATTGCAAGGCTCTTCAAATCAAACCACAATCTTTTTAGCTTCATTTCCTATCACTACTCACAATCATCCCATGCTCCAATGATATTGAACTATTTATAATTTCCTGTGTCTTTGCAGATCTTTCCCCCATACCCTCTACCTGAAATAATCCCACTGATTCCTGAAAAACTAGATAAAATGTTACCTCCTTTGCGACACCTTCCCCAATGTTGTTCCAAAATGATGTTAGTCTCTCTCGTGCTCCGACAGCCCTTTCTTATAGCATCTGAAACATAATTGCTATGTCTATCTTTAGCTTCTTAGTTTATAAGCCACACAAGAGTAAGGACTTTGCTTTATTCATCTTTATATCCCCAACACTTTGGATAGGGCCAACCCTAAAACAAATTTAGGATAAATGTTTGTGAGATGTTTAAATGGTGCAGTTTAGAGGTGTGCGGGATTTATTCCATTTTCCAGTGCAACAATAATTCTATAAAAACTACAGAAATTCAAGGTTACCTGGCATCACCTAGAATTGAAATCACACGGTATTGGGGTAGTTCAGAAGATGCTACGTGTGCTAGGATTCCAAAGAGCCTTTCAGCCATTATCATATCATTCTGTGTCACCTGAAGAGATACAATGGAAATGAGTAAAAAAATGACACTGTCTCTTAGCTTGATGCAACTAACGTAATTCCAATGAAATGTCTAGATTTAAGTATTTTCTCTTTAGTCCAGAAAAGTACATTCTCCTGGGCTGTAGGAAGAAAGTTCTCATTGATATTTATCTTTCTTCCCTGAGCTTAATTAGAATGAAGATATATAAATGTGCCTCATGGTGATGAAGTATGATTAGAAGTTGATGAGTTATCTGTGACTTAGAAGCTATGTTTCCTGAGAATTATATTGAGACACCTTAAATTCCTACTTAATTTTTTCAGAACTCTTATAGCTTCTTACAATAGAATGATGTAGGAGGAAAAATTCCCATGTGTCAATGAAATAGATTCACTTTTCAAAGGTAGGTTTCAAATAATGTTTCAAAGGTAAGTCAAGGTGTTGTTCAGACCTGGCTCCTATAAGGATAATTTTACCCCAGCCTGAGAGATGGAACATTGGATTAGCCAGGACACTCCCTGTTGGTTATGAAGTTATGTCCGCTTTTCATACTACAAGGAATAACTCAACAGGTATTTCCTGTAAGGGCTCATTCCGATGTTAACCAAGAAAATATTAAAAGCTTAAAGCAAGCCTTGGGTTAATATTTGGGCATATTTTCTTTAATATAAAGTAGGGTTGCTTGCATTTTAAATACTCTTAGTTTGTCTATATAATTCAGTGGTTCCCAACCAGGGGCCACTTTGGTCCCTAGGGAATACTTGGCAATGTCTGGAGACATTTTGGTTATCACAACTGGTCAAGAAGTACTACCAGCATCTAGTGGGTAGAGGCCATGGATGCTGCTAAACATCCCACAATGCATAGGACAAGCCCCACAACAAAGAATTACCTTGCCAAAAAGGATAGCAGAGCTACAGTTGAGAAACCCTGGTATAGTTAAATTTTGAATCTTTTAAAGATTCATTATTAACACTTTATAGGCATTTTCTGGAAAACATAATACACTTCATAGGAATTCTATGAAAAATAAACCCATGATTCATAAGCATCTTCTACTCATGAATCAATGCAGACTGACTCCCTTCCTCTCCCTAGACTTTCTTAGTTAATGAGGCTGCTGTTCCATGATCCTTCCTTTAGCTAACAATTAAGTTGTGCAGTCTAATGTAGTCACCTAGTGGCCAGAGCAGGCCACTGCTCCATCTTTGCTTGATGTTCAGGATTCAATTTAACTCCACCTCAAGCAATACCATTCTGTCTTATACAAAGAGAAGTAGAAATATAGTAAAACATTACTATATATTGTCTCAAGGATGAGATAAGAAGCTTTATTTTAGGTTTTTCATAAAGAGTCAAATATCTCTGGCATTGACATTTTTGGAACTTTAAATCAGAATAAATTATATTGGTTCTTTCCAATTTTTTTCTACCTGCTACAATTACATTATACTATTCCTTCCTATCTCAAGGTTCTAAAACAAATTATTATACCTCTAGTAGTGATCCATGTCTGGGTAAATACTCTCTTTAGGGTAATCAGGATAACAGTTTGTCTGTTAATGCGGGAGAATTACTCACCCATAGCCAAAATAATCATTCTACTTCCAGTCAAGGTGGAACTGGAAGTAGCTTTGGAAATCTTTAGGGCTAATTATTAGGTTTGACCAGGGACTCATGACCTATCTGGGAGAAGTACCAAGAGGGTACACAAGACTGAACCAAATTTCTTGAGAACTAACTGGAAAAATTAATAGTCATCTAGAGGTTCCCGATTTGCCCTGTTATCTTCAACAGATGGCTAATACTATGGTCATGGTCCTACCATGGTTGATGAAAATTTCACATCGCTCATATACATCAACTCCTAGTAGTGTGCTGGATTTCTGGAGTTCTGGGCCAGAGGTACTTGTAGTGTATCAGCTGCAGGAAATACAGCTGCTATAACCACCATGCCAGCAAAGCTGACTACAGTTCATCTTACAATAAAAAGGTCTTCGGACTTGTAAGAGATGATCACAATAAACTAACAACATATTACATATTTTTTTTCCTTTGGAGGATTATTTAATTTCAGTTCAGGAATTCTGCAGTAGAGATAGAAGCATAATTTCTCTCTTTTCTTCCAAAATAATATTTAAAGAGAACATGGTCTTTGCATAGCTGCGGGATTGCCCTTGTGACTAGATTAGCAGAATGCACCTGAAAAATAACTTTTTATTAATAATTTTTCAATTATTCAGGCTTCAGGTTTGTGTCATACACTGCAGACATGCCACAGGCAGCCGCCACACACTGTTAACAAAGCAGTCCAGACATTTACTTGAGCTTGTTTTATTTTCTTGATGTCTCATTTTTACTTTCTCTTCTTTTACCTTTCCCTTTGTTTTTTTCTCCTCATCTCTTCTTTTTTAAATCACTCTTCTTTCCCTGTGTGCATTCTCTTCCCCCGCTGCACCCCCCTCCCCATTTTATTCCTCCCTTCCTCTACCACAGCCCTTTTTAGTTGACACTTGGGTATTACTTCCCCATCCCCCTCTTGCATGTCAGGCACTCTCTACAAAGCACCTTTAAAAATACAAAGATCACATTACCTACAGAAGGGTTCTTTTTCTTTTTTAAACTGTCACATTTAGCAACATTTTATTTCTCTGAATATTTACAAACAGCCATAAAAGTATTTACTATTTACCACAACCTGGTTACTATTTTATTTTCAAAATTTGTCTAGTGCTTTAGAAGTTTTGGTTAAATAGATTTTTAACTTGTTGACATTTTAAATGTCAAGATTTGGAAAACAAAACAACTCAACATTTCTTAAATGTTCTATCATTAAATTCCTGACCAATTTTATAACTATTTCCTTAAAAAGGAACAGTTTTATTCTACAATTGATTTAGTCCTTAGCTTACCTCTGTCCCATTTATTTTCTGCATACTAAAATGGCTCAGCCTGAACAGTACATAGTATTTCCAGAGTGTAAAACTGACAACTGGATTTCCTTGAGGATCAATTGTCAACTGGTCAATGCGACGAAGCTGTGCTAATGCATTAAATTGCTGCAGCATCACAAGATTTGTTTCCTTGAATTTAAGGTGCTGCAATAATAAAAAATAAATAAAAAGGGTTGAATATTAAGTTTAATCATATTAAAATAATAACATTATAGCTTCACTGATCATTCTCCAAGTAAATCTGTAAACTTCAAGCTTAGCTAATATATTTTCGATTACATTAAGTCAACTGAATGCACTGAACTTACATAACTTTAATCCCTCTAATGCATCATTGATGACATCTATTCATCCAATATTGAATTCCAAGTGATTTTCCTTCTACAGATGACATCTCTATAGTTATTAACAAACTAAGATGCTTAAAAAATTATATAAATATACAATAAGTCATTACAATGATTTTATATACTTTTTGTTGAAATTAAATCTACAAAGAAAAGATTAGAAATGAAATTTTCAGAACTTTATAAATACAGGGCTCACTATGTTTCTGAGAGAACTAGTTAGCCATTCTCCCTGTAACTTGCCAATTACTACATAGGCTAGTTAAACTGGTTACAGGAATATCAAGTCACTAAAACTGAAATGCTAATGTAAGTGCTCTGTCTGTGAAATTAGATGCTCTTTTCTAAACATACTGTCTCTACTTTTATCTATCTTCTTTAGGGACAATGATGGAACAAAAGAAAAAACATTGTGAAAGGCCAGGTGAGAGAAATCACTCAGCTAACAGAGAAAAACATAATACTAATAAAAACTCAAGAAAGAACTCATAAAAAAAAAGAAAGAACTCATTGTGGGAACCACAGTTCTATAAATGTGTAACAATAAATAATACAATAATACCATAATTGGAAAAGGTTAATTCTTGAAGTAATATTAATGAGCTACTAAAATTATTTTAAATTTTGTTAGGGGAGTAGTGTGAAATTACAAAAAAATGTACATGTCCCATTAATACCAAGTACAATAATAAATAAATATATAATACAGCGCTAGGTGAGGTCCTGTTGAATGCTTTATAAAGTAGAAATATATAATTTGAATAAAATTATATTAGTCCTTTATACTCCATAAAGAATCACTTTATAAGGAGAGTCCAATTCCCAGCCAGGGAGCTACCCACATACCAAAAAGCAAAAAAAAAAAAAAAAAAAAAAAAAAAAAAAAAAAAAAAAAAAAAAAAAAAAAAAAAAAAAAAAAAAAAAAAAAAAAAAAAAAAAAAAAAAAAAAAAAAAAAAAAAAAAAAAAAAAAAAGAGAGTCCAATATTAACAGAAATCTGCAAAAGCTTAGTTGCCCTGCCAGATAGAAACTGCACAAGTAAGAGTTAAAAACAGGTGTTTGGCCTAAATATACAAGTCACGACAGAGAATAACTCAAATATACTACTAAAAGGAAATGTTTACCAGAGAATTAGGGAATTTCATCTTCAGTTTGGGAAGCACTTGGACGATTTCATCAAATTCTATGAAAGTGAAGGACACTGTTGTCACCATGCCTGCTGTTTGAACACTCCAATTCCGATCTAGACATTCCAGTGCTCCTGAGCCATACAGGGAAAGTGTGTCCCCATCTATTTCAACAAGGTGTGTGTCTGTGACAGATAAATCTTGTAAAGCATTGGTGACTACTGAGTCCAGAGGCCTGGAAAACCCAACAGATAAGTTTAAATGATAATCTTATCATGCAAAGTAGGTAACAGAATATAAAGACCTATCGGAAAAGTTATTTGAAATTCTACATTGACTTTTTCATTTCAATAATTAAATCCAGACAACCAAACACTAATTTTCAATAGAAGTCTGGAACTTTTGTATTCTTCCAGACATGTATTTTAATTAAAAAAGAAGCATATATTAATTAAAAGTATACCATCTTTAAACCCAGATTATTTATGTCAATGAAAGATAATTGATATTTTATTTAGTTTTAAAACAATCCATATACTGTATCATAGATATCTTTTCATGTCAATACAAATAGGTTTTCCTAATCTATAAAGTATTCCATTGTCTGGCTGACAAAACAACACATTTTACAAAATACTATTTCTATAGCAAAAACCATATAATATTAAAATATATTTATAAAACACTTGGGAAGACATAAAATAACTGTTAACAATAGTTTATCTCTCAGAAGTTGGATTAAAGGGTAACTGACTTTCTACTTTTTGAAGACCTCAGTGTTGTTGGAAATTTTGCACATGTATACTACAATTATAAGCAGTAAAATTAATGAAGATTTCCACCCCATTTTGAAATAAGAAATGATGAAAAACAATTCACTATTTATAGAATACATACCAGGGTGCCAAAAATTTTATATACACTTTAAGAGATGTTATCAATGTATTACTTTTCAAAGTTGAATTGAATTACAGTAGTAATGTGTAGTATGACATTCACTCAAAAGATGGCATTAATCAAATGAATGCTAGCATCACCGTGTGACAGGAAGGACAAAGAAAATGGTGAAAGCCCGGTTGTTGTTCAAGGAGTGCAAGACCATTTTCAAGTGGCATTTGAAATTTGAGAAGGTTGTTTTGAGTTTCCCTCATGTTCTCCTGGCTTAACACCCCTTGACTTCTACCTATGGGGGACCCTAAAGGATGTGATGTACCACAGAAAACCAGCTGCACTGGGGGTAATTTGGGAAGAAATTGAAATGGCAATGTGCAGCAATACAAGTGGGCACTTCAGTCAGCGTTGCTCAAGCAGTAGTTTGCATAATGAGAAGTGTCTGCATGCAGATGGTAACCAGTTTGAGGACTTCTTTTAATTGCAGAAGTCAAATGTGACTTGTATCATTTTTTTTTTACCAGTATATATTGAGTCCTACAAACTTAATGTAGTCTTTTTTCCTTTCTTAAAATGTGTATACATTTTTTTGGCACTCTCTTATATACAAAATCACATACACTACTCAGTATGATAGTTATTATTTCCGAAATAGGAGCCACATTTTCTGTAAAGGTTATCTAAATGATAGCCAGAGGAAAAAAGAAATAGCTTAATTCAACTCAAATTTTCTGATTTGTGAATACAGACATAACTATTGCACCCAATCTCAAAACTCAAACAATGCTTGTCTTTTGTTCCATGTGTGTTCATTCTGGCATTTTTGTTTCAGACAGCACTTATTTGCCCTCACTGATGTTAGTTCTTTGCTCTCCTTTATGCTCCTGGACTTTTGTACACTCTTCCAGTATATCACTTCTCATACTGCATCCTAATTATATACTTACAGTTTTGCCTCCTCTATCAAATAGTGAGTTCCTTGAGGGCAAAGGCTATATTTTCTCATCTTTGGGGGTTCTGGGGCCTAGCAATAGGTTTTTCCACAATGTATCTTGAATGATTATGTATTCAAAATTTTTGCAATGCTGATGTTGGAGGATAAGGCTGAAAAACCATCACCCTGTTGGTTTATTACACTTTACTAGACTTACATGAACTTATTTCAGAGGTACCAGTTAGTCTGTAATGTGTCTGTCTACATGGTAATAAGCTGGGTAATAGCATCAGTCAGTTCTAAGTGAATATGCAACCAAGAAAATACAAAAAGGCTTGAGCTCTGTCAGACTAGTGCTTAAGATAATGGTTATCATATGACAATAATCAAACATTCAATGGGGCAGTAGTATATAAATAATCTTAAATGATAAACCTTTAGAGATAAAGGCTGCTGCTGATAGAACAAAAACAGAATTAAGAGTTCACTATATTATGCTTTGTGTGATACCTTTGTGTTGAACTATGTAGAGCATATAATCAGTTCTGGAATAAGATAAAGGATAGGAGTTACATTTCACTGCCACTAAAATAAAGTTTTGATAAAAGAGTGCATACCCATTATAACACTTGCCCACCGAGCTCTGCAATGACCTGTTTACTTGTCTGTCTCCCTCATTAAACATGGTGATCCTTGAGGGCTGAAATTTGGTCATATTCACTGTAGTAAATCCAACATCTAGCACAGTTCCTAGCACATGTTGTGCTCAATAAATATTTCTTGAGTGAATTAATGAAGTGAGACAATTGTGATTTTTAAAAAATGAGTTATCTATTGAATTTTATGGAGGATTTCCAACCATAAGCTGTGGTTTCAGCAAAGGGGCAGAAACAGTGAAAGAATCACAGACCAGGTCAGCAAGAAGTCTTCTCAGGTGAGGCAAAGACAAATAATAAAGAAGTAAGGTCAAGGCGGAAAAAAAAAAAAAAGAGAGAGAGAGAGAGACAGAGCTAGTTGATGGAGTGAAGCCTGATGGCCATAATACCTGGCAAAAGAAGTTTGTTTTTAATGTAAAAATGATAGAGAATTAGAGCTATGTACTGAAAACATAAACTCTTTAAAAAGTGGTGGTGTTTCATCTTGTGTATTTGCTTTTATTCTTCCACATGATTAGAAGTTTAAGAACAGAAACTACAAAATAAAAATCTATTATCAGAAAGAGATTATTTATTTTGTTTAAAGTTTTGTCAAACAAACTGTTGGTAGAAGTGAAATAATAAGCAAGTCTAGACTCAGCAAAACAGTTACATAGTTACAAAACAAAGCAGAGGTAATCTCCAATTTATATAGCTCACATGGACATTTAGTAAAAACAAATGGCAAGTTTGCTGGGCTGTGGACAGGTTCATCTTTCTCAAGAGAACGTAGCACTTGTTAAATAAAGTCGTATAATACCTAACCCATGTTGGTTATTTTCTGAGTGAGGCCTGAGTTCAGCCTCTGGCCAGTATCAAAGAGAGGGACTTGCTCCTCTGAAAGGTGGGCTCCTATCTCCATAAGAAATAACTTAGAAATGTTACTGGTGAGCAATGTTAGCAATGCTTCTAGGTTGGGCATTGTCCTTTTAGCTTTCTTTGTATATTTGGTAATAAATATGTCCCTATCTTTTTAATCATACATACATACATATTATTTTACTTGTTCATTCATTTACCGAACATCTGCTGAAAGCCCACTCTATACTGGGCACTATATACCTATATCCTAACAATTATGGAAGAGCCAACTAAATTACTTGTATTGATAAGGAAAATCAATATAGAAATCATGTACAAGTTTTTGGATATATCAACATTTTTCTTCACTTTTATTGGGCTGTGGTCCCAGAAATATAAATGTTCTAATCATACTCTGCAATTAATTTAATGAACACATAGGATATAATTTCTAAAAAGAAATACCTCAACCTTATTAAACAAATAGGTTAATCTGGAGAGCTTATTATGTGTAAGGTATTGTGGTGGCACTGGGAATATAAAAATAAATTAAGTTATTTGCCCTTAAGGAGCTCCCAGTCTGGATGGAAGGTGGAGAGCAAGATAAATATATACATTAACTCTAATATAATTGCTTATTGTCATATAATGAATATTTAAATAATATACTATGGGAATGCAAAGAAAAGAATGACTAATTCTTCCAGAGGGGGAGAAGTGAAGGTTCAAAGGGAGGGAGCACTTGAACTGGTCCTTGAAAGACGAATAATAGGATTACCTCAGAAGTAGAAGGAGGAAGCACACTGTAGGTAGGAAAAAACAGAATGAAGAAAGGCACAGAAGCCTAATTACATATAACATATTTAGTTACAAGTAATTTCAATTTAGCTAGAACACTGCAACATAGGACTGAAACACTGAAACATATAGGGGGAGTAGTAGCTGAAGATGAAGCTGAAAAGTCAGATTTTATGTTTTAGGTTTGAGGAACAGAAAACAATGTTTAAATAAACAAGAGGGCCATATCCAATGTAGGTTTTTAAGCACCTACAATGTGCTAGGCACAGAGGTAGGTGCTGGTGCTGGAGATACAAAGATGCTCTCTTGGTCAATTTCGTGGAGGATGTGGGAGGCAGAGGCTGGATGAACAGAGATGAATAGGAAGATCTGTACAACAGTGTCAACAAGACCATAAAAAAGCACACCCGATGGTGTAGTAGAAATGGCACTGGCAAGAAAATCAGACCAACCTAGGCTCAAATCCTAGATCTGCCCCTGATAAACAAATGACTGAGCAAGCTATTTAATTTCTTCATAGTTTCAGTTTCCTTGTATGTAATGGTGATCATAATACATATTTTTTCAGCTTGTTATGTGGACTAGAAATAATATTGTAAACCATACCTCATATTGTAATAAGCACAATACATTTTAGTGATTATCACTAAAAGAAGAGAACATAAATATACCATATATTCAAGAGAAAATAAAAGTAGGACTTGGTGATTGATTGTGGGGAATGAAGGAGAGGAAGGAATGAAGTGTGATTCAAATGTTTTAGAGTAGGTGACAGGGTCAGCTGGTCCAGTTTTTCACCCCTGTCTAAACTTATGCTCTAAGAAATTCACTATTCTTCTAGGAAGAATCTATGTTTTAAAATTCATTTTCCCATAAAGCCCAATACATTTCCATGGATATTTCTCAACTCAAACATTATGTATATAATAATAGGCAGTCTGCCATCATATAGGAACTCTCTTCAAGATCATTAGCAGTTAATTCCAAGTCCAAACATACACTTATTCAACTCAATCTTCACATAAGAATGAATCAGAAAAAAATCTTTGCCTTCTTGATTACAAGTACAAGGTGATATATATATATATATATATATATATATACTATTTTTTCAATTATAATTGACATACAATATTTTATTAGTTTCAAGTATACAACATAGTGATTAGACATTTATATATCTAAATAAGCACAGGATGATTAACATAATGCAATAAAGTAATGAGTCCCTGAAAGCCAGTTTAAATAGAGAATATAATCTTAAATGCCTAAATGGAAAAAAGACAATATTTCAGAGGATTATGGGTTCTTTCGGTATGTTTTAAAAACATTTTTAGGCTTTCTATAATAGGCTAAAACAGAAAGACTTAAAATATTTAGGAAGATTCTTTTCCCAATGAATAAGTGGTGTTGATTCCTATAATAACATATTTTATGAATTTCTATTACAATATTAGTAGGTGTGGAAATTCACTCTATGCATTATATTTTATTATAGTATTATTGGCTAAAGTACCACAATGTTCATAGTCAGGAAATGACCAAAAATAAACCAGCTTCACTGTATGCATCCAATATAAGCAAAGAAAACATTACACCAAGTACTTTCCCATTTCTGGCAGGGGAAAGAAACCTGTAATATGTCATTTTACTGTAGAGCTGTCCCAAATACAGTGAACAGTGAAATCATTAATGGGATATAGCAAAGTTTTATGGAATTTCTTCCCTTTATGTGCCTATAATTTTTTCATGGATACTTATTTCCAGACATTTAGTTACACACTCATAAGTCAAAGGTCACAGACATTGAAACACAAGAATTAGCCACCTTTTTGGCAACATGAAATACTAAGATTATAAATGGGATTGTTAAAAATGAAAAACCTTATATAAAATTAAAAAACAAATTAGAACCCCAAGAAAAAAAACCTTTGGGGCCTCCTGACTAGCTTTCTATCTTTAGAAAGAGCCAGACTTATATCACTCCAAAAAGATAACATTTAATTATATTTTTAAAGACTTACGTATAATATTATAAGTAGTAATACAACTTATAATATTTAAAACACTTCACTTAGCACTTTCAGATAAAATGGCAGAAAGACTGAGCACATGTGTTTGAAACCTCTCCCTCGAAGACTCCATTAAAGTAACTGAAATGGTATAAACCCACAACCACAACAAGTACCAAGGGTAGATGGTGGGGTACAAAAGGCAAACTGCAGCAACAAGTTTCAGCCAATTTCTGAAAGCTGGAAAGTTACTCTTAAAAAATTATGGTTGTATGTTTTGACATGTCTGGTGGCTCCCTGAAGGACAGGCTCAAGGGCTTTCATTTCTTTCATCTGCCTCAGAACTACCTCATGCCTGAAGTGGCTTTCTGGGTAACATTTATTATAAGCATTTAAAGGCAAAAATTTATTAGTTGCTTTCACATGGGATGAACAATAGACTGATCAAAAAGTCTGAGAAAGAGGAGGCTGGGGAAGGAGATACTTGGGGGAATAAGGACTTTGACAAGCTCCTGTGTATTCCAGAGAATCCAGAAGGCCACAATCATGCCCAAGGCTGGCAACAAGTTCAGAAAAGATCTGAGAAGACCCTACGCAATCACCTGTAATTGTTGAAAAACAAAGACAAGAGAATCTTGAGAGCAGTAAGAATGATTATATACAAGGGATCCTCAGTAAGATTAACAGCCAATTCCTCATCAGAAACCACCTAAGGCAGAAGGCAGTAAAATGACTGTCAACCAAATACTGAAAGAAAATAACTGTCAACCAAAAAGTCTATGTCCAGCAAAACTGCACATCAAAAATAAGGGAGAAATCAAGACATTCCTAGAAAAACGAAAGCTGTGAGAGCCCATGGCTAGTATACCTGCCCCACAACAAATGCTAAAGTAGTCCTTTAGACTGAAACGAAAGGACACTAGACTGTAACTCAAAGTTATGTGAATAAATAAAGAATACTGGGAAAGGTAATTATATAGGTAAAGACAGAAACCAGTATTATAGTATTTTTGGTTGGTAACTCCTTTTTTAAAAATATGATTTAATAGACAAATGCTTAAAACAATAATTATAAAGCTATGTTAATGTGCACACAATGTATAAAGATAAAATTTGTGACAACAACAACATAAAGGTGGATAGAGCTATGTAGGAGGAAAGTTTTCACATATTATTGCAACTAAGTTGGTATCAATGAAAACTAAATTGGTATAAATTAAGATTTAACTTCAATTCCTGTGTTAACAATTAAGAAAATAACTTAAAAATATACAGTAAACATATGAAAAGGAAATAAAAAATATACACTAAAAAACTCAATCAAAGAAGAAAAAAGTAATGGAAAAACTGAGGAACAAAAAAGATATACAACAGATTAAAAAAATAGTAAAATGACAGAAATAAGTTATTTCTGCTCAAAATTTAATTAAATTGTCCAACTAAAAGGCAGATATTAGTTGAATTGATTTTATAAAACACATGATTCAACTACATGCTGCATACAAGATTAAAAATACAAATACATTGAAACTGAAAAAATGAAAAAATGTATTCCATACCAAATAACCAAAAGTGAGCTGGAATGGCCACTAATATCAGACAAAAGATGTTATATCAAAAACTGTTACAAGAGTCATAAAGGGACATTTTACATTGATAAAAGGGTCAATCCATCAGGAAGGTGTAACAGTTATAAACATATATGCACTTTACACCCAAAATACATGAAGCAAAAACTAACAGGAGGAATAGTTCTACAATAATAGTTGGAGACTTCAATGCTTACTTTCAGCAATGGATAGAAAAACTAGATAGAAGATCAATAAGGAAATTAAAAAGATTTGAAGAACACTATGAACCAACTAGATCTAACAGAAATATATAGACGATTCTACTCAACAACATTAGATTATACATTCTTCTCAAGTGCACATGGAACATTCTTCAGGATAAACCATGTATTAAGCCACAAAAGAAGTCTCAATACATTTTGAAAGACTGAATTCACACAAACATCTCTGAACACAATGAAATGAAACTAGAAATTAATAACTGAAGGAAATCTGAAAACGCACAAATATAAGGAAATTAACACACTCTAAATAACCAATGTGTCAAAGAAGAAATCACAAAGGAAATTAGAAAAGTATAGTTGATAGCAGTTGCAATTTAAAAATGGGGGAGAAGTAAAAAGGATGGGCTCATCTTGTATAGTTCAGACTTAAGAGCTACTATCTATATAGCAGATGAAACAAGAAATAGAGGTATAATCATATATTACAAGTTACCAATAAAAGAATTACAGATACATGAGGGCTGTCCTGAGAAAATCTAGCCATAAATGCTTCTATTTTTCATATGACATGGCTGGATACTTCCGGACAACCTTTGTATAGTGTTGGAAGAAGAGGAGGTGAGACAGCCAAATTCTCATCTATTATAGCAAAAGTATACCTAAATGTTATGAATCAAGAAACAGCATAATACATATTTACAGATTTGGTATAAAAGTAGTCAGCAAGATGTACTTGAAAAAAAAAAAAGAAACAAAAACAGTTGCCACGTTGCTAAAAGAAAAACCAGGTGAATGTGTTATTAATAAAGTCAATGCAGGGTCACATGGTAACTCCATTTTTAATTTTTTGAGGAACTTCCATATCGTTTTCCGTAGTGGCTGTACCAATTTTCATTCCCATCAGCAGTATATGAGGCTTCCTTCTTCTCCACAACCTCTCCAATGTTTATTATTTGTATTGTTGATAACAGCCATTCTAACAGGTGTGAGGTGATAGTTCATCATGGTTTTTTTTTTAATTCATTTTTATTGTTAGACTTATTGGGGTGACATCTGTTAGCAAGGATTACATAGGTTTCAGGCATACAATTCTATAGTGCATTGTCAGCTTGTTGTATAATAAGTTCACCACCTAATGTGACTTCTCTTTCCATCACCTTATATTTAGCTTCCCCCCCTCCTCTCCCACTCCCTCCCCTTTCTCCCCTCCCTAACCCACTCGTCCCTCAATAAACATTAAATTTATTGATTATGTCCATGGGTTATTTGTTTGTTCATTTCTTTTTTTCTTTGCTTTCATCATGGTTTTGATTTGCATTTCCCCAATAAGTAGTGAAGTTGAACTTTTTTGTCACATATCTGTCGGTCATTTGTACTCAGGTGTCTTGGGAGAAGTGTCTGTTCTGGTCCTCTGATCATTTTTTTAATTGGATTGTTTGTTTTTTAGTTGTTAAGTTGTATGAGTTCTTTATATATTTTGGATGTTAATTCCTTATCAGAGGTGTTGTTTGAAAATATCTTCTCCCATTCATTTGGCTGCCTTTTTATTTATTGATGGTATCTTTTGCTGTGCAGAAGCTTTTTAGTTTGATAAAGTCCTATTCATTTATTTTTGATTTACTTCCCTCGCCTTTGAAGTCAAATTTATAAATTCCTCCCAATAGTTATCTACCCAGGAAGCCTGAAAACTTCTGTCTGCAAAGATATATGTACCTTGATTTTCACTGCAGCATTATTCACAGTGGCCAGGACACGGAAACAACCAACGTGGCCTTCAATACATGGCTGAATAAAGAAGCTGTGGTACTTATATCCAATGGGATATTACTTGGCCATAAGAAAAGATGAAATACTGCCATTTGTGACAACAGGAATGGATCTTGAGATTATCATGCTAAGTGAAATACGTCAGACAGAAAAAGTCAAGAACCATATGACTTCATTCATATGTAGGATATAAAACTGAAAACAACAAAGAAACAAGTCAAACAAAGAAACAGAAACTCATGGACACAGGCAATAGTTTAGTGGTTACCAGAGAGTAAGAGGGGAGGGTTGTGGTTGAGTAGAAGAGGGTCAAACATATGGTGATGGAAAGAGAACTGACTCTGGGTGGTGAGCACACAATGAAACATATAGATGATGTAGTATAGAATTGTACACCTGAAATCTACATAATTTTACTAACCAATGTCACCCCAATAAATTTAATTAAAAAATGTTAATGCAACATTTGTTATAAAGAATGTAAACTATGTCAAATGGTGTAGAAAGTTCAAGTAAAATAAGGATATAAAGTTCAAAAAGTCAATCTGGATCCTCCATATAAGAGCCTCTGGTGTAGGCATATACAAGTTATAATATTTTCAAAATATTTCCACCTTTCTGATGTAAGAGATTTTACAAGAATCTATAAAACCACAAACTAAATTGGAGAAAGTATCTATTAATACAACCTCTAGAAATTATAAGTAACTAATTTTGCATTATGGTCTTCACAAATAATTCACTACCTCTAGAAAATTTTATTTTTCTGGCTTCATATATAAATATTATCTGTCTCCTTGATTTAATAGTTTTTAGGTCATTAAAAAGGGTCAGAACAACATAATGTAATGACATCTCCATAACACTTTGAACTTACATCCAGTAGAAAATAAATACCTTGCCAGAAACTGTGGATCCCTTTCCAAATGATTCATTATTGCTCTCCATATCCTTTTCATTGAACCCATACATCATTTTTCCCATCTCTCCCAAACTCTTCCTTTGCGCTTCTTGCTTAAAAAGCTTCTGACTTTGTGGAACCCCTAATAAAAATTCTGAAACTCTTGGCAGTAACTAAAAGGCACAACATTTTCCACAACAAATATTTCTTCTTGTTCTTAGAAAAAATTGCTTGTTTTTGAGATCATGAAGTGAAGACTATAATTTTAAATTATTTTAGAGGGTCATAGAAATTTTGTCCATAAGCTGCTTAAAAAGTTCAATGTGTCAGGAAAGTTACATTAATAGTCTAGAACCCACCTATCAGAGAGGGTTTTGCCATGTAAAAGAGTCAATTAATAAATAAAGATACCCTTGCAAATTTTATAAACCTTTTCAAAGAACCAGCTCCTTGTTGCATTAATTTCTTATATTGTCCTTTTGGTCTCTATTTCATTTAATTCTGCTTTAAATTTTTATTATTTTCTTCTTTCTGCTGACTTTGGGCTTCCTTTGTTCTTCCTTTTCTAGTTCTTTAAAATGTAAATTGGGTTGTTTATTGGGATTTTTCTTGTTTCTTGCAATGGGCCTGTACGGATAGAAGCTTCCCTCTTACTACTCTTTTTGCTTCATCCCAAAAGTACTGGCATCATTTGTCTCTACATATCTTTTGATCTCTCCTTTTATTTCTTCTTGATACAGTCTTCTTTAGGAGCATGTTGTTTAATCTCTATACATTGTGGGGTTTTTCTGCTTTCTTTTTGCAGCTGATTTATAATTTCAAAACACTGTGGTCAAAGAATGTGCTTGGTATGATTTCAATCTTTGTTGAGGCTTGCTTTATGTCCCAACATATGGTCTATCCTTGAGGATGTTCCACAAGCACTAGAGAAGAATGTGTAATCTGGTGTTCTCGAATGAAAGTCTCTGTAAATGTTCATTTGGCCTAATAATGTGTCATTTAGGTTGATATTTCCTTATTGATTTTCTATGTAAACAAACTATCTATAGCTGCCAATGGTGTATTTAATTCCCCTACTATAACTTTGTTTTTGTCAGTTTCTCCCTTTAGTTTTATTAGTAGTTTCTTTATATATTTTGGTGCTCCCTGATTGGATATATGTAATTTTATGTCTTTTTGATGTATTGTCCCCTTGACAAACCTCTAGCAAGATTCACTGAGAAAAGAGAAAAGACTCAAGTAAACAAAATCAGAATAGAAAGAGGAAAAGTTATGATGGACACTATAGTAATACAAAGGATCATACAGCAATACTATGAAAGACAGTATGTCACCAAATTCAACAACCTGGGAGAAATGGACAAGTTCTTAGAAATATATAACCTTCCTAGACTGAATTGCAAGGAACTGAAAAATCTAAATGGACCTATCAACAATAAGAAAATTAAAACAATCATCGAAAGGCTCTCCCAAAGTAAAAACCATGCAACATCCATTTATGATTAAAACACTCAATAAAATGGGTATAGAAGGAAAGTACCTCAACATAAGCAAGACCATATATGACAAACACTTAGCTAATATCATATATAGTGAAAAGTTGAAAGGTTTTCCTCTAAGATCAAGAATAAGATAAGGATAACCACTCTCATCAGTGTCATTTAACATAGTACTGGAAGTCCTAGCCAGAGCAATCAAGCAAAAGAAATAAATAAAAGGCATTCAAGTTGGGAATGAAGAAGTCAAATTGTACTTTTTGCAGATGACATGACTCTTTATATAGAAAACCCTAAAAACTCCTTTAAAAATATTAGAAATAATAAACAAATACAGTAAAGTTGCAAGATACAAAAATCAATGTACAAAAATCCATTGTGTTCTTATATACTAATAGTGAGATTTCAGAAAAAGAAACAAAAATAAGTCATTTTGAAATTGTGACAAAAAGAATAAAACATGCAGGAATAAACTTAAAAAAGGTGGGAAGGACATATACACTAAAAACTACAGGGCATTATTAAAAGAATTGAAGAATACACAAAGAAATGGAAAGGTATTCTGTGTCCATGGATTGGAAGAATCAACATAGTTAAAATAGCCATATTGCCCAAAGCAATATGCAGATTTAATGTAATCCTCATCAAAATACCAATGGTATTTTTAAAGAAATAGAGCAAATCATCATCAGATTTGTAGGGAACCAAAAAAGATCCCAAATAACCAAAGTAATTCTGAGAAAAAAGGACAAGTTTGGAGGTATCACACTCCCTGACTTCAAATTATACTACAAAGCAACAATAATCAAAACAGCATGGTATGGGCAGAAAAACAGACACACAGATCAATGGAACAGAATTGAGACCCCCAAAATAAACCCACATATATGTGGGCAAATAGTTTTTGATGAAGGAGCCAAAAACATACAATGGAAAAAAGAAATCCTCTTCAATAAATGCTGCTGGGAGAATTGAGACACAGGCAAAGAATGAAACTAGACCGCAATTTATCACCAAACACAAAAATTAACTTAAAATGGATCAAAGATCTAAATATAAAGCCTGGAACAATTACATACATAGAAGAAACATACATATTAAACTTATGGACTTTGGTCTTAGGATTTTATGAATTTGTCCTCAAAAGCTAGGGAAGTAAAAACAAAAATAAATGAATGGGACTATATCAAATGGAAAAGCTTCTGCACAGCAAAAGAAACTATCAACAAAACAAAAAGGCGACCAACTGAACAAGAGAAGATATTATATTTGCAAACAACACCTCCGATAAGGGGCTAATATCTAAGACACATCAAGAACTCATACAACTCAACAACAGAAAAGCAAACAATCCAGTTAAAAAATGGTCAGAGGACTTGAACAGACACTTCTCCTCAGAAGATGTACAAATGGCATATATATATACATATATATCTCCAACTTCACTAGTTATTAGGGAAATGCAAAGCAAAACAACAATGATGCCACCTCACAGTTATTAAAATGGCCATTATCAACAACAAAAGTAATAACAAGTGTTGGAGAGGCTGTGCTTAAAAAGGAACTGTCATACACTGCTGCTGGGAATGGAAATTGGCATAGACACTATGGAAAAGAATATGGAAATTGCTCAAAAAAATTAAGAATAGAGGTAACATATGATGCAGCAACCCCTCTTCTATCTACACAAAAATTTTGAAAATATTTATTTGTAAAGATATATGTACCCCTATGTTCATTACAGCATTAGTCATGGTGGTCAAGACATGGAAACAACCAAAGTGTCCTTTGATAGAGAATTGGATAAAAAAGATCCAGTATACCATTGAGCTTCATTTCTCTTTCTTAATATAAAACTCCATTGTAATACCCCCTTGAATAAAGTCTACCTTGCCAACGTAAAAAAAAAAAAAAAAAAAAAAAAAAAAAAAAAAAAAAAAAAAAAAAAAAAAAAAAAAAAAAAAAAAAAAAAAAAAAAAAAGAAAAGAAAGAAAGAAAAGGAAAAAAAAAGTGGTACATAAACACAATGGAATACAACTTAACCATAAGATGAAATACTTGCCATTTGCAACAACATAAATGGATCCTCAGAATATCATGCTAAGAGAAATAAGTCAGATGAAAAACAACAACTATATGACTTCACTCATGTAGGATATAAAACTGAAAGCAATAAATGAACAAATCAGACACATAAGCAAAAAAATTCATAGACACAGACAGTGTGGTGGCAAAAGGGAAAGAGGGTGGGAGGAGGTAGAAAATGGTAAAGGACATCAAATTAATGGTGATGGAAGGAGATCTAACTTTGGGTGCTGAACACATAATGCAACACACAGATGGTGTATTAAAGAATTGTACACTTAAAACATATAATTTTATCGACCAATGTCACCCCAATAAATTTAGTAAAATTAAAATAAATAAGTAAAGACACACATGCATTCACTGCAGCTGCCCACATTAGTAAAAGGTGACAGTGAATAATAACCCAGTAACAAGAGCATAGAACGCACGGCCAAGATTGGAAAGAGAGAAGGCTGGTCATTGTTGAGTACCCCGGCCCCTGATTTCACACCTAGTTCTACCATCGGTAACTTCAGTGTCTGAACTACTAGCTTCAACTGATCTTCTCTCCTCTGATTACCTTCACTACTTCTCTTCTCCAATAACCCACTCCCATAATGGTCTCCATTACTCTTAATATTGTCATTACTTTGATATGTTCCAACTCTAAAATCTTCAACTGTAAAAACTTACTTTGACTATAAATTCCCTCTGTCCCAACTCACCATTAACCTTTTTACTTCATATACTTCTCATCTTCAACTTCATTTAGACTTCCAGTCCCAGAAATACTAAATTTTTTCCCAATCTTTTGGCAACCCTCTGTGTTTAATTCCTTAAAAAAATCAAAACTGTACCATATGACCCATCATTTCTTTCTTCTGTAATTATAGTTAAATTTATGCTCCTTATCTTTGATCCTTTATCTCCTTATTCTTAACCAGACATATAGCTTCTCTGTCTAGCCACTCTGTGTTCCTGAAATACTGACTCAACAATTCAGACTACAGTTGCTACAATTTTGTGGCTTGTAACCCTCATTTAGTTCCTCAGAATTTTTCTTTAATCTTACACTTCCCCAGTTAGCATCCTCTAGATACCAAACAAGACCTGAAAAAATGAAGAGATGTACCATAATTTTTAAAGCAATGATTTATTATCTTAAGAATGTCAATCCTTCTGAAATGAATAACTTAAATGCCATTTGAATAAGATTCTAACACTTTTATTTAGATTAGATCATTTTAAAGCTCATATAGAAGAACAAGTATGTGAGAATTGAAACTGAATAGTGAAAGCAGATTTCCTCTACTAGTCATTAAAACTTAATACAAAACTACTATAATCAAAATAATTTGATACTGGCATTAAAACAGATAAGTAGAATAGTGAAATGGAATGGAAAGTCCAGAAATATTTCCAAATATTTATGGAAACTTAAGATGAAAGTGGCATTCTCATAAAAAACAATAATTTAATGAAGGCTGTTATTAGCAAATTGACTAATAAACTGAAATAAAATCAATTAGACTCTTATCTAATACCATGTGTAAAAATAAATTTGATGTATTAAAGGATTAACTTTTAAAACCTTCTTAAAATTTTAGAATAAAATTTGCAAGTTTATTTGAATAAACTTGGAACTAGGAAACTTTCTTAAGAAAGATATAAAAACTATTTTTTAAAAAAAGAACTCAGAAATAGAAATGACTCATGTATTATTTCATAAATCTAAAGAACAATGATATAAAGTTTTTATAAAGCATTATAGTTCTACCCAAGTAAAATGATAATGTTGACATTTAAATGATACTAATTAAATAAAGATACATGTGTTATATAAATTATCACTTAATTAATATTTCTATTCTTGTTGCCTGAATTTTTTAGCAGTTTGCATGTGGATACAAGAGAACTGAAGGAAGCACACTGATCAATATAAAGTAATCCTATAATCAAAAATTTAAAGTATATTTGTCTAAATACATGTCAGACTTTTTAACTCCAGAGAACTTCCAAAATCTTATTCTAATGCTTCTTAAATTATTTTCCTTATATATGACAAGCTTAAAGATGCTAACTAAAAACTCAAAATAAAAGCTTCATTATATTTAATTTGAAATTAGTGTTTCAGAATTTGTTTAAGGTCATTAGATAACTGCTTCATCAAATGAAATGAAGTTGAATTTCTATCTGATGTTTAGGCTTTACTTTAAAATTATGTATATACTTGAAGTTATAAATAAACTATAAAGATATACATGCATTATGCCCCCCACACTTCCTTGATTTCCAACATGTTTCCTTGAGAGAATGAGAAATACACCAAGTCTAGATAGTGTACTGAGATTTGCTCATAAACCAAGGGATATGAATTGTGTGACATGTGTCACAGAAGCAAAGAGGTTTGAGTCATGGGAATAGACACGTTATATCACACAACTGGAGTAATTACTCAGATTTTATGTCAAATGCCTTAATACTACTAGCTAAGGAGTAGGGTTTTGTGTTGCCTGCTGGGGATACAACAGAGGTCAAGACAATCAGGATTCTTTTCCTCTTGAAGTTAACGTTCTAGTGGGGAGAAGAGATATGAAACAACTGAGTACCCTCTACTTAATTATGGTTGTGGTAAGTGCTAAGGAAGCGAAGTGCAGAACACAGAAAGGAAAGGGGTATCTGATCTAGCTTAGTCTCCGGGAAGTAGTTAGGGAAGGCTTTTCAGGGACTGTGAGGTTTAAATTTAAGACCTCGAGGCTGAGCTGGAGTTAGCTAGAGCAGGGTCAAGGAAGTAAGGCAGGGAGGGGTGTTGGGAGAATATAAGTGCTTCCAGGAGAAAAGATTCTGAGGTAGAAGTAACTGAACTGAAAGTCACTGAGGCTGCAGCATGAGAACAAGCTATTAGGTTGGTACAAAAGTAATTGCAGCATTTGCATTGTTGAAATTTGCTGTTTGATATTGGAATACATTCTTAAATAAATGTGGTTGTGTTTTAACATCATTTTAATGCCCATTTCTTGCTTTATGTTTTTTGCTATTGACTTATGACTTGCTGTTTATTTTATATTTATTTTAGAGTGTGGAAATTATGTTAGACAAACAGCAAATTTGAGCGATTTTCTTATTCGAGTTCAAAATGGGTCGTAAAGCAGGGAAGACAACCCTCAACCTCAACAATGCACGTGGCCCAGGAACTGCTAACGAATGTACAGTGCAGTGGTGGTTCAAGAAGTTTTGCAAAGGAGACGAGAGGCTTGAAGATCAGCATAGTGGCCAGCCATCAGAAGTTGACAATGACCAATTGAGAGCAATCAACAAAACTGATCCTCTTAAAACTACACGAGATGTTGCCAAAGAACTCAACATTGACCATTCTACAGTCATTCCGCATTTGAAGCAAATTGGAAAGAAGAAAAAGCTTGATAAGTGGGTGCCTCATGTGCTGACTGGAAATCAAAAACAGCATTTTGAACTGTTGTCTTCTCTTATTCTACACAATAACAAACCATTTCTCTATCAGATTGTGATGTGCAACGAGAGGTGGATTTTATACGACAACCGGCGATGACCAGCTCAGTGGCTGGACCAAGAAAAAGCTCCAAAGCACTTCCCAAAGCCAAACTTGCACCAAAAAAAAGGTCATGGTTACTGTGTGGTGGTCTGCTCCTGGTCTGATCCACTACAGCTGTCTGAATCCTGGCAAAACCATTAGATCTGAGAAGTACGCTCAGCAAATAGATGAGATGCACCAAACACTGCAATGACCGCAGCCGGCATTGGTCAATAGAAAGGGCCCAATTCTTCTCCATGGCAATGCCTGACAGCACATTGTTGTTCAACGCTTCAAAAGTTGAACAAATTGGGCTATGAAGTTTTGCCTCGTCTGTCATACTCACCTGACCTCTCTCCAGCCAACTACCACTTCTTCAAGCATCTCAACAACTTTTTGCAGGGAAAATGCTTCCACTACCAGCAGGATGCAGAAAATGCTTTCCTAAAACACCAATTTTTATGCTACAAGACTATACAAACTTATTTCTCTTTTGCAAAAATGTGTTGATTGTAATGGTTCCTATTTTGATTAATAAAGATGTGTTTGAGCCTAGTTATAATGATTTAAAATTCAGTCTGAAACTGCAATTATGTTTGCACCAGCCTAATAAAGTCGGTGAGGTGGGTAGAGGGCCTCACAGGCTGTATTAAGTAGTCTAGATTTTTCCTATGACAAAAAAGTAAACTACTGAAAGTTTTTAAAGTAGGGGTCAATCTATTTTTTTCAACAATTCCATATTAACTTTAAAATTTAAACTTCTAATTTCAGTAGGTCTTCTTAAGAAAACTATTTTTAAATAATTATATGTGACATGACCTCCCATTTCTGCTTCAAATTCAATTCTCCAAAGACTAGTATCTGGAAGGAATACCATTGCATACCCTGTTTCCTCTGGAAATGTGGAGATGGTGTTTCCATCAATCTGACAGGGGTCCTGAGAAGGAGAGTCAGAATCTTTTCTATCTTGATTTGTAGCAATATCGGTTACTCGATGTTGTTGCAAGTCCCACTTTCGAGCTACGTTGTTAATTGTTAACCTTTTCTTCTCCTGTGAAGAAGTTCATTGTGACAAGTATTACATAATACAATTTTTATAGCAGGAGAGTATGCAAGGAACGTATTGTTTGTACTACTTACCACGATTTTAAAAGGAGTCTATTCCTTAAAAGTAGCTACCAAATTTTTATTCTAAAACAAAGTACAAGTGGCCTTTATTTACCCTGTGGATTCAAACATCTCAGTAATGGTCTATCATCCTTAAAGAAAAAAATATACACGAACAATCATTACTCCCATTGGAAATATGAAAATTTACTATCTGAGAGTTTAGCAGAAATTTATATCCTTAAGGGTTACCCTAAATTTAATTTGACAGAAATTTACATGCCATTGTGTTTAAACACAGGAAAAAAGAACAAACATCTTAATTTTTAGGACTATCTAATAATTAGGACTAATATGGTGGCATAATCTTGGCAAGGATAAGAAAGAGGAACTGATCAATATTCCAAGATGCACAGCATAAATTACAATGTCTGAAAACTAATAATTACATATAGATCACTAAAAGAAAGTCTGCTAGGTTGAAGTATTTCTAGGTAACTAGTCCATCCCAGATGAACAGGCAAGAAGTTAATTCACTATATGCAACTGATGCCTTAGGGCAGTGGCTCTCCACTTCAGAGTGCCTCAGATCTCACCGAGAGCTTATTGAAACCCCAATTGCTAATTCTCACCCCATTCTGATTTAGTATTTGGGGTGAGGCTCACGATTTGCATTTCTAACAAGCTCCCAGGTGTCACCAATGTGTCTCACTTTGTGAACCACTGATTAGGGCATTGGGGCTCCATTACCTCACAGAAAAACCTGTCCAGAAAGCAGATCTACTGAAAGAAACTACTTGGTTGAAATGTTTCCACTCCACTTAATGTATGGAAAACACTCACTATTCTGGTAAAGTTTCCATGACCAAAACTTAACATTTTAAAATGGCATGTCAATTAGACGACAGTGCTGACAACAGACATTGCCCTTTCCTGTTATTGAGAGCACAGTCAGCTAGTGAAAACTCAGTGTGTGACCCTGACCCCGCTTCACCGGCTCCCTCTGGAGCCACTGAAGCACGTTAGGAAGATTCTTGGCCCTTTCCCTCAGTGCATATACAGATAGACAATAACTATTTTTAGTTCCATTTTTTTTGCCTGTATTTGTTTATCTAAAATTTTAGCATGTAAGAATGGCATTGGATAGGAATAAAAAGTGATGACAATGCTTAATTAAAACTGAACTTTTTAGAAGTTCTATTTCTGTCTTTAAAGGTGTGTTTTAGTACGTTTTTAAAAATCTGTCTGTATAGTTAAATGGTTGCACTTAATATATACATAATTCTGAGACCTTTTGACATTTTGCATATGTCCTTATCTAAAGTAGGAACCTGCTATTCGACCGTACAAAATTTTATTTTTCCAAACTATAATAAGGAAGTCTATTTCAGTTCTTTGTGGATACCTGGGACAACCCAATTCTTAACCCAAGCGCTGCCATTATTTTTCATCGTTACCAAAGCTACTTTATTTTTATTTATTTATATATTTTGTATGTGGGTAGCTCCCTGGCTGAATCGAACCCAGGCTGCAGCGTTGACAGCTCCGAAGGCTTAAGCCACTGCACCACCAGGGAACTCCCCAAAGCTACTTTAAAGAGGCAGGGTAGCAGTGAATTAATGGAGAACGGCTACCATGCTGGCTCCATGCACTTGGTTTTCTGGCTGACTGCAGGTTGGCAGAAAGAAATATTCTGAAGGAGGTAGATATAGAAGTGCTTAGAAAAAAGACACAAAATAATCTCTACATCACTGAGTATGTTAACAAGATAGTCTGAAAATGTAAACACTTTTCCGTACCCATCCCAGAGTCAGGTGTCCTTTACTTGGCTTGTTAAAATCAGATAAACACCATGTTAACTAAGAGAATGGATATTTTTACTGGGGCCAGGAGAAGAGGAGAGTGCAGCCTGGAGTCAGGTGGGAATCACTGGCTGGCTAGGTGGGGCACGTAAGGACTCTAGATTTTGTGGAACAAGGGGGAAAAAAGAAGCAAAAGAAAAGCTAAAGATTCTACAAGGGAGAAAGAGGAATACCTCCCAAATTTATGCTTAATGATCCTGGATGCCCTTGGCATATCAGTTACAATCATGTTGCTACAACTAAATTGCCAAGTCTGTGTTAAAGTAACAATTATATTTTAGAAGATCCCAAATTTCAGCTCTGCCACTTGAGTAGATTCTTCATGGGCCAAGCAGTATCACATCCATATATCCCATAACTATCCATTTCATTCATTTCCAAGGTTAAAAGGAAAATAGAAAAGCAACAAGGCAGAAGATATGTGTCTATGTGTTCTTCCTATCCCTCAACAACCACCCATTCCGTTTTCTAATGATCAATATGTGTTGTCAGGTGAAAACATCTCCAGCAAATTCTGAGGGTCTTTAGAATCATAACTCAGAATCTGAGCCAGGGTTAGAACCCAGGTTTCCTGATTTCCCATGCTTTTCCTCTTATTAAAAAATTTAAAAGTTAAGTAACCTTCATAATTCAAGAGTCTACTTAGTGACTTCAATAGAAGTATTAGATATATTTTTTAAAGTTTTCATAAAAATTTTCCGAACATTAAAAAACACGTTTGCTAAAAATTTAATGGCACATTTCCAAAAATGCTGATAGTAACAAGTAGCTGAACTGGATCTATAACAAAACATTTTCAGTTCTAAGGTGGAGTCAAGTACGATTTGTTGCCTATGCTACTTCTACTTACATTGGTAGCTTCAGAGCTGAATCATCAATGGAATCTCTTTGTTTATTCTCTTTTTCCATGCTTTAGGGTTCATACAAGTGTTTTTAGGTCTGAGAGCTTTAGTCTATAACTAAGTATTTTGTTCATTTATTCATTCATTCACTTATGTTATCTGACAGCAGCAGCAGCATGATAGGAAATACTACTTTTTCTAAATGAAACATTCAGAAATTTTGCCAACAGTACTATCTGCAATGATAAATCTTGCTCCTACACATTTCAAAAAACGTTACCTACATCTATACTTTCTATAAATCAAGGTGTTTTGGGCCAACCCTTAGGGATATTCTAGCATAAGAAACACTAAAATCTTACTGGCTAACTCAATAAAAAGGTAGAGATGTCAAGAGGGGGCTGAGGCACATCTAACTAATGGTATGAGGGAAAACAGATAAAAGTTGGGGAGGAGTCAGAAAGTTAGAGAATATAGCAAGTGGAAAAAATGTAGCACACTGAATAAGTTACAGTTACTTTTATAGTAAAAGTCCTCAGCTGAGTTGGCTTGGGAGTGAGTTGTTTTTCTTTTTTGTGGTTCTCATTGAGTAAAATGCACAGATTCGCATGTATTCTTTGACCAGTTTTTACAAATGCATATACCTATGTAACTTACATACTCCTATCAAGATACACATTTCCATCACCCCAGTAAGTTCTTTTGTTTTTTAAGTTTATTACATACAACTTTGTATTTCTACTAGTAATTTTTTGAATTCTAAATGCCATTTTAATTTTAAAAAGAAAAGCACCTACATATGATGAAATGTAATGATCAGCAGCTTTAGAACATAGTATGAAGCATAATACAAGCTATAAACTTTAAGCTGTCTTGATTTATTATACTTTGTGATGTTAATATAAAATATTTTAAAAGAAAACATTTTATTTAAGTAAAGAAATATCTGATATATCACTTAAAACCAGTTTAAAACAAATTTTATTTCTAAATTCCTCAAAATCTTTACTACCTCTATATCAGAGATGCTAACAGAGAAAGTTCTTAAATTTATGAAGCTATCATTAAAAAAACATATAGCAGAGCTCATTAAAACATATCAGTAAAGATGACAGTCTAAAACAGTGGTTTCCAAAATGAAGTTCACATGCCATGAGGATACCCAGGTGATTCACTGGTATGGAAAAAAAATTATAACATCTGTTATATTTATTCTTTTATCTCTTCCTTTTAAAATTTCTAGCTTTTGCATGTATTTGGTTTTTGTTTTTGCTCTTTCGCTCTAAGTTGTCTTTCAAAAAATTTTTTATTGTTAGACTTATTTGGGGTGGCATCTGTTAGCAAGAATTACATGTGTTTTATAACAGCAGTCCCCAACCTTTTTGGCACACCACCAGGGATTGGTTTCATGGAAGACAATTTTTCATGGATTGGTCGGGGGTGGGGGATAGTTTCGGGATGATTCAAGCATGTTACGGTTATTGTGCACTTTAGTTCTATTATTATTATTATTACTACATTGTAATATATAATAAAATAATTATACAACTCACTTGCCACTATAAAGCCTGTCACCAGATGCAGCCTAATTGTCACCTGCTACTCACTGATAGGATTTCAATATGAGTCTGCAAGCAATCGATGTATTATGGTCTTTGTGCAGTCAAACCTCTCTGCTAATGTTAATCTATTTGCATCCCTCCCCAGTGCTAGCATCACCACCTCGGCTCCACCTCAGATCATCAGACATTAGATTCTCATGAGGAGTAAACAACCTAGATCCCTTGCGTATGCACAGTTCACAATAGGGTTCACGCTCCTCTGAGAATCTAATGCCGCAGGAGGCAGAGCTTGGCTGTAATATGAGCGATGGGGAGCGGGTGCAAATACAGATGAAGCTTTACTTGTTCACCTCCAACAGGCCACGGACTGCTACTACACACTACATTTCAGAAGTACAAATTTATTTATGGGTAGTAACTTATAAAACATTTAGAGGTGTTTATAAAAACCATTCTACTGAGAGGAATGAAAAATTTACACGTATGGAAACCCCTTTTCTAGCTAGCTTCAATGTACATGAGTGTACGCATGCATGAAGTTATTATGAAAATACCTTAAGCAAAGCTTGTTTATGACTTTCCCGCTTCCTCTCTTCCTCTTTTTTGGCTACAACAGATGCCATACGCCTTTCTTCTTCCTAAAAAGAATTTTTAAAAATGTATTAAGTATTTAGTGTAAATATCTTTGGTTCTAAAAGTCTGGTAGTCTCTGTGAAAGGCATACTACTTAGCTAATAGAAAATAATGCCCTTTGAAGAAAAAGTTTGTATGTTCCTCTCAATTTCTTCTTCCTTTCTAATTGTAAAATGACTACATTCTTAATTCCCCCAACTATGGTGGTGAGATTAATCTAAACATGAGAGAGACAAAAATAATGAGAAGAAAAAAGAGGAGAGGAGAATTGTATAATTATTCTTAGTATACCATGCATAATAGTTCTATATAGAAAGATTTAAACTTTCTATCAGGAAGATAAAAGGAATCAAAATGATACCTCTCATAAGTTTGATTTGATCTGTTTGCAAATCAGAGCTTTTAAAATAATAAAACAAGAATGAAAGCCTTGTAAAACTCTCCGCTGATATCAATAAATTGGTCTCCATTAATATCATTACTTTACTTTGTTTTAAAATTGATTTGGCCAGTGTAATTTCTTAACTTCTAAAAACTATAAAATAACATTATAGACAGTTTAGAAAATTAAAAAAAAACCCAATCATAATCACAACACCATAACTCAAACCTTACCATTCCTGTAGTATTACAATATTCAGTATGAGCAAATTTTTGAAAGTTGCTATCCTTTAAAAATTTGCATAATCTCAATCATGCTTTTTTTACCTTAAGATTGTCAAATTTTAATAGAGTAAATTATAACCATGTAACTTTTAATTGTTATTATCAAAAGTTTTGTAGGCATTCAAAATGATGTCACAATTTGAGAAAACAATTCCTTCACAAAAGACAAGTTTGAAAATACCTTTAGAGCTAGGAAACTATAAATAGTAATTTAGTACATTTGAAGGAGAACTGAAATTAAAAATTCAATAGAGGGAGGTTGAAGAGTACATTTTATACAGCTGAAGAGAGAATCAGTGAACTAGAAAATAAGTCAGGAAATTTTCCTATATGCTTTCATAGAAGCCTACACTTTCCTATCATAACACTTAAGCTGTTTCATTTAAATGACCTTTGGCACTCTCTCTCTCCTCCCTCATCCCAAATAGTTCTGTGAAGGTATGGACCGTGTCAGTTCCTGGCACATACTTCATAAATATATATTTAAGGAATGAATTATTGAATATACATCTTTATATATTTGTTCAATAATTACCTAAAACTGTAACTGCTACATAATATGAAAGACATATTTCTAGGGCTTTTGATATGTTTTCAATTGCCCTCCATAAAGGTAGTACTAATGTTACATAATGTTATATAGTACATAAATGTTATACTCCTACTAGATGTCAACATTCTATTTAAAACATGATGAATAGTCATAGAAGCTGTTCACCAAATATTTCTATCTTTCTATATCCAGGCCACATTGTGAGACAGCACTTTGTGTACCCTTGAAATTAGGTGTGGTCATGTGACTTGCTTTGGCCAATGCCATATGAACAAAAGTGACACAAGTTTACTTCTGTGTGGAAGCTTTTTCAAAGATAATTTATGATATAGCTATTCTCTCTCTCACCTCTGCTACAGAATCTATAACACTCCAGATGGAGGGTACTTCAAAGGCCTTGGTACTTGGAATGAGGACAACATAGAACAAAGTTCCTGGATCACATACTATGAGCAAACAGGTAGTACAGACCTGAAATAAACTTTGCTACTTTAATCCTCTGAGATTAGAGAAGTTGTTACTGCAGTATAACCTGGCCTATCTTGACCAGTATATTGGTCATATTAGAATTAAGGAAGATCAAAGGAGCCATGAAAATGTATTCTAGAGGGTAAGCCATTATAAATCCTTCTGAAAATGAAGAAAGACCTAGACTAAAGAAGTATATTAAAAATGTACAAAGAGAAACTACTACAGAGTTAAAAAGGAAACTAGAAATGCATCTACTAGAAAACTCTAATTTTAGAAATGAGGAAAAGAATGCTTTCAGAAGTTTAGTATTTTATGCAAGGTCACACAGCTAGTGACAAAGCTAGGATTAGGACCAGAAGCCACGTCTTCTAAGAAATAAAATTTGTAGTAATTTTTTTTATAATAAGGGTATGTTTAATTATATTTTACTTATTTTAGAGAGATGAAAAAGTCGAGGTTAAAATTCATGGTAGTACTCTGCCATATGATTTATTATTTAAAAGGGAACAGAAATTTAATGTAATTTTTGGTGAATTTAAAGTGTATTTTACAATATGGAAAATAGTTATTCCTAATGTTGAAATGCTGAATTGAAATAATGAGAATAAATAAACTAAGAAATTTAGAACCTCAATTCCTAGCTTTACAAAATAGCTAAATTAATAATTATATTAAATTCTTTTGTTCAGTAAATACTGATTTGGAAACTATTAAGTATAACCTATTGCATACAAACTTTTTAAAAGAGCAAATTACACTGATGTTCAATTGTTGACTCATCTATAAAATGTGAACTAGAAACAGATTGGTTATTTAAAGAGCCAATTTCAAAGAGTACTGGAAACTGTAGGGATCACGTACTACACATACTTAAGAGGTGATTCCATTAGATTTTCTAAAAGAATTTGAGCTTCTATTAAATGCAGTAGGACTTTAAAAGGAAAGTTAAACCTAGGAAAACTGGATATATGCCAAATTAATTCAATAGTGAGTGTTTTGAGGAATTTATACATCTGATGACTATACTTCAGCTCGAATAATTAAAGAGTAACTAAACTTAGAAACAAAAATATACCTCTAATTTTAAAGATAAGCTATAAATCTGTTGGTAAGAAGAAAAAACTGTGATATTCTGGCATCTTCATGATAATAGTCTAATTTCTGGGATAAAAGCCATTTCCTTTAAGCAGCAAAAGAAAAAGATCTGAAACAACAACAAAAATAATCTACTTTATTCCATACTTCATTTGGTTATGAAGACCTAATATAGGAATGATTTCAAATTAATTAAGAAGTGCAATGATTTAATAGGTGTTTGATAACCTACATTATACTTTGTTAGCAGATTATTAAGGCTCTAAAACAATGCATATATTATATGAGAAGAAGTTGTGTTCCAAACTAAATAAAATGGTCCTAATATAGGCAGCAATTTATTATGTGGAATTAAGTAAATGGCAATGTGGGTTTTTAACCATATACTCTACAACAGATACTGTTTTACTTGACTACATCAAGTATTAAAACACACTTTAAAAATCACAGTTTTCTGTCTAGAAGCAATGATCCATATTTTTTATTCAAATAATCTTGTTTTACAGAGAAAAACTGTTATTTCTAGAGTCATAGTTAATGTTAGAGTAAACATTAGAAGTTCCGCCACCTGACTTCTATTGGCCCAAAGATATTAGCTGTTAAATACCAGTGGGGAGAAAGCCAGAACAGGCTAGGTAATGCTGTTGTAACAAATTCAAAACTACACTGACTTACAATAAGAAAAATTTATTTCTTGATCATGCAAAGAACGCTGCAACTGTCTACCACATAGGAGCTAAGTATTCCTGGATGATGTGATCTGATGGCATCTTCAATTCAAAGTACACTTTTCACAATGACTGATCAACACATGGGTGAAAAACATGGAAAATCACAAATTGGCTTTAAATGCTTCTGTCTGAAAATTATATACATTACTTCTGCTCACATTTCATCGACCAAAGCAAGTTGCGTGACCACACCCAACTTCAAGGGAAAGTAAATGTCATCTTTCCACAGGTCAAAAACAGGAGGAGAACCAGAAGGTATTGGTAAGCACTAATAATGTTGACCACAGCATCAGAAGTGAAAAGGAAACTCATTTCTGTCTCAGATAGGCTATTTCATTGTTTGGAAAGCAAATTATAAACAAGTTCATATTAAACCAACTAAATGTGGGTTTCAGGTGAAAACTTTAGATACTGTGTCTGTTTCAGAACTGTGAGTGTATTCTGAATTGCCTGAATTCACAAAATACTGCCTTAGAAATAGATGAAGAAAATTCTTCCTCCCAGGATTTTCTACACAGTGGTTCTTGTTGTAGTCCCTCAAAAATGTGCCTTTACTCTTACTGGATAGTTGTGAAAAATATATGAAGACATGCAGTATCCTTCCTTGTGTCTTCTCCTTTGTCATGCCAGGTTCTCTGAAAATACTCCAGTTTGACATTAGCCCTCTCAAACTAATAATTCAGGTATAATCTGACTATTTAAAAAATGTAGTCTTTTTTCTCCATTTTTCTGAATTCTGTATGTCTATAAATAAATTTTGTTTTAAGCCATATTAACTTCTAAAGCTCAAACCTCACAATTAACTCAATTTGAACATATCCCTTCCAATGCTAGTAACTTTCACACATGCTACTAAGTCTTCTCTCCCATAACCCTAAATTTGGGCTGAGCCATGCTCATTCATTTATGTATTATCTATGCTTTCACATTACAATGAGAGAGTTGAGTAATTTTCAACAGAAATTGTTTAGCCTCAAAGCCTAAAATATTTACAATCTGGCCCATTACAGATAAATTCGCCAGCCCCATACAGCGGCATGGATGGGCCTTGAGGTCATTATACTAAGTGAGATAAGCCAGTCATCGAAGCACAAATACTGCATGATTCCATGTATATGAGGGATTCAATTGGAAATGGACATGGGATCCAGTTCTGGCAGAGGAGATGCAAAGGACATCTGTTGAGTAACTTTTGAGGAAGCCATCTACCCTGATTCAATGAAAAAGTTGATAGGGCTTCAGATCAAGAAGGAGTTGTACTTGTATCTGAAAAACTATCCTAGGGGCCACATGGATACCGGGACCTGATTAGATGACAAAATTCTGAACCTTGAGTCTGAACCTAATACCATAATGGGAAGAGAGTTTGGGGAGGGGATATTGGGAGGCACTGGGAATAGTTAGTATGTGGAACAAATGTAAATATTAGATTGGTGCAAAAGTAATTGCGGTTTCCGACCAGGCTCAAACACATCTTTATTAATCAAAATAGAAACCACTACAATCAACACATTTTTGCCAATGAGAAATAAGTTTTTTCATTCCTGTAGCATAAAAATTCATGCTTTGGATGTTCTACACATCCTTGGTTCTTGTTGTAGTCCCTCAAAATTTGCCAATGAACTCTTGTTGTAGTCCCTCAAAATTTGCCAATGAACTCTTGGAAAGCATTTTCTGCATCCTGCTGCTTGTGGAAGAGTTTTGCCTGCAAAAAGTTGTTGAGATTCTTCAAAGAAGCTGTAGTTGGTTGGCGAGAGGTCAGGTGAATATGGCGAATAAGGCAAAACTTTGTAGCCCAGTTCGTTCAACTTTTAAACTGGTGTGCGACCTGTGGTGGGGCATTGTGGAGGAGAATTGGGCCCATTCTGCTGACCAGTGCTGGCTGCAAGGCGTTGCAGTTTTCAGTGCATCTCATTGATTTGCTGAGCATACTTCTCAGATGGAATGGTTTCGCCATGAGTCAGGAAGCTGTAGTGGATCAGACCAGCAGCAGACTACCAAACAGTGACCATGACCTTTATTTTGTGCAAGTTTGGCTTTGGGAAGTGCTTTGGAGCTTCTTCGTGGTACAATCACTGAGCTGGTTGTTTCTGGATATCATATAAAATCCACTTTTCATTGCATGTCACAATCTGATTGAGTAATGGTTCGTTGTTGCGTAGAATAAGAGATGACACTTCAAAACAACAATGTTTTTGATTTCTGGTCAGCTCATGAGTGCTCACTTATAGAGTTTTCTCACCTTTCCAATTTGCTTCAAATGCGGAATGGCTATAGAATGGTCGACGTTGAGTTCTTTGGCAACTTCTCCTGTAGTCGTATGAGGATCACCTTCGATGATGGCACTCAACTGGTTGTTGTCAACTTCTAATGGCCAGCTACTACGCGCCTCACCTTCAAGGCCCCTCATCTCCTTTGCAACACTTGAACCACTGTACGTTTGTTAGCAGTTTCTGGGCCACATGCATTGCTGATGTTGTAAGTTGTCTCCACTGCTTTACAACCCATTTTAAACTTGAAAATTGCTCAAATTTGCTTTTTGTCTAACATCATTTCCATAGTCTAAAATAAATATAAAATAAACAGCAAGTAAAAAATTATTAGCAAAAAAACATAAAGTGAGAAATGTGTATTAAAATGATGTACAACATTTATTTATTGAGGAATGTATTCCAATATCAAACGGCAAATTTCAACAATGCAAAACCCACAATTATGTTTCCACCATCTTAATAGTTTGTGGCTGGAGGGCAGACTGTAGCATGGCCATTTTAAAACATGGTCCCCAAATTACCTTCCCATTAACCGGGAGGTTTATGTCCCTGCTGCTTGAATCAGGACTGTGGGACTGCTTGGCTAATAGAATATGACACAACTCGTGCTGTGCCAGTTTCAGATCCAGGACTTAATAAATTGACAGCTTTCAGAACATTATAAATACAAGGTGAAACTAAATAGCATGGTCCATTGTGATATGAATAAACCAATAAGTTGAAATTTTTATGAGGAATGGGATTATAAAAGAAAAGCAATAATTTTACATGGAGAAACCTGGTAGATAACAACTGAATTAAAGTAAACAACATCAATAAAAGGATAAGTATAAATCATACATCATTTGATAAGATGTACTGAGAAGAATGCAAAATCACTTCTGTAATATTTATGACAAAGATCTGTAACTAAAAATTAATCATGAGAAAACATAAAAAAAAAAAACCTGAATTGAGGGTCATTCAACAAAATAATTGACCCATCATCTTCATAAATGTCAAAGTCATGAAAGTCAAGAAAAGACTGAGGAACTGTGCCTGAAAAATGGTGATGATAGAGACTTGACAATAAAATGCATGTATATTCAATATACAATTCCAAACTGGATAATTTTGCTGTACACAATACTATTGATATAATTGGTAAAATGTAAATGTGGTATGAGAATTAGACACTAGTAATTGTTCAGTGTTAACTTCCTGATTTTGTTGGTTACATTGCATTTATATAGCAGAACGTATTTGCTTGTAGGAAATATCCACTCATGCATTCAGGATTGTTGAGGAACTGAGTTGGCAGCTTACTCTCAAGTGGTTCAAGAAAAAAAAGTTCTTTGTATTATAGTTACAACTTTTCTATAATTTTGACATTGTTTCCATTTAAATTCCAATTTTTTTTAATTTCTAAAGTTAAATAGTGGAGGAGCAGATGTGTAAGGATTGCTGCTCTGTATTTAGCAGAATAGCTGGCCTTGCTCCCCCATCCCAGGTGATTTTCCCTCATTTCTTTATCAGGCAAACAGCCTCTATGGAATGTACAAGGACAATGATTATAGACCGTATTATTCACCTTTATTTAAGGCATAGAAGTAGGTAAATTTCACTCACCCAGCATCTTTATTACTACATTCTCAGCACTGAGTGAGATAGAGAAGAAAAGAAAGTAAATATGTATAGAACATCTGTATGTAGTAGGCAAGGAAAAAGAACCTTTGTTGGATAGACAGGACTGACATATAAACTCACTATGAGAAATGTAACATATAACTAAGTACTAACTTATATAAATGAGTTAGCTTCATTTCTTACTCTACTTATCTCAACCTCATCCAGAAGAGCCATGGGAAGTATCAACGATGCTTAATTAAGAAAGACAAGGAGATAAGGGTTAAGGTACGAAATAGTATTGACAGTATAGATCTGAACAAACTGAGAAGACAAAGAACCACATCTCCACGCTGGAACAGACAGAGAGGCAAGGTCACTGGTATTTAAGAACTTTTAACTATTATCTGTTAGCCACCTTAGATGTCCATAATATCGCTGAAGCAGAAATGTAAATTGCACACGTTGTGAAACTGGTGTACAGGCCAGGAGTCAATGGGCAATTAATTGAACAAATTAGCTGATCACTCAGAATCCACATCAAAATTGTCAGAGTTAAGAAGAAAACAGGTGGAAACTTAGGTCTGAGATTATTAAAAGGTATTTTGTGAGAAAATAAATGTTCAAATTAATTTGGGATGCAATGAACAAATTGAGGGAAGTTTCTTTACTACAGAACTTGGAGCCTAAAATATGCCAATATGTATTGCACACTAAAAGCAGGGGTGTCACATGCAGCATTTCACTTAGATCAGGAGCCATACCAAAATCTCTAAGTGGACAAAATATCTCATATAGAGAATTAATTACAAAGAGACAACTACTCTGAGAGGCAGAGCATCAGTAACAACGACTATAGACGATGCTTCCTAAGACCCTCACACTGTTCTAAGTTTCATTAATTTATTTTATCTTAACAACAATCCTGAGAAATAATATAATTTTGATCCCCACTTTACTTGGAGGAAAAAGAAGTATAGAAAGGTTAAGTAAATTGCTGATGCTCATACAGCTAGAAAATAATAAAGCCAGGAGTCAGACTCAAGCAGTCTGGCTCTAGGACCCACGTTCTGAACTGTTATCAACAAAATTCATACTTATCCCTTTCACAGTAAATTACTATATTAAGCAAGAATGAAAAATAAGCATAATGAATAATATAAATAGAAGGCTAGGAACTTAAAAAACCCTATTCGATGAAATTGGGAATAAAAGCCAGGTGGTAAAAAAAGTCTGTCATTATAATTATGAAATATACCATAATTATATTTATGATAATCCCTAGTTCATTAAAATTAAGAACTATTTCAAGCAAAGAATCTGCATCCCAATTTCCTAATCTGCATTAAGGAAAAATCTGGTAAAACTTTTGAAGAGTTCTCACCGTGACTCTCTTCATGTCCAGCTGCCGCAGCTGCATCATATTCTGAAGGACCGTGTGCTTGTACCATGACTCTTGAGCTATTGGATTGCCATCAAAAGTGACGTCTGAGAGAGAGGCTGAGTCAGCAAGGCAGCAAACACTCTCAAAACTGCAGGAGGGACAGAAACCAGTGGGTTATCACGAGACCTTCAAATAGTACTTTGAGTTGTCTAATAGACAATAATTTTTAGAACAGTTTCAGATTTACAGAAAAAATGAGGCAATAGTACAGAGTTCCCACATACTCTCCACCCACTTTCCCCTACTATCAACATCTTGTAGTAGTATAGTACATTTTTACAATTAATGAACTAATATCAATACATTCTTACTAACTCAAATCCATATTTTATCTAGATTTAAAAAAATTTTTATCTCTGCCCTTTTTTTGTTCTAGCATCTCATCCAGGACACCACATTACAGTTAGTTGTTATGTCTCCTTAGGCTCTTTTGAGATATGATAATGTCTTAGACTTTCCTTGCTTTCTAATAACCTTGACAGTTTTGAGGGATACTCATTAGTTGTTTGTAGGATGCCCCTCAATTGGAATTTGTCTGATATTTTTCTGATGATTAGACTATGATTAAGATACATACTACTAACTAACATGACATCACTGTTAATGTTGACCTTGATCACTAGGCTGAGATAGTGTTTTTCAGATTTCTCTAATGTGAAGTTACTGTCCCCTCCCCTAAATTCTTTGAAAGGAAGTCATTACATGCAGCCCATACTTTGGGGGTGGGAAGTTCAGCTTCCCCTCCTTGAGAGCAGAGTATCTATACAAATTATTTGAAATTTTTCTTCCTAGGAGGTTTGTCTATTTTCCACCCTTTATTTATTTTATCAATTTGGATTCATGCATATTTATTTTATACCTTGTGTTATAATCCAATACTACTTTACTTATTTCACTGTTCAAATTGTTCCAACTTTGGCCATTGGAAGCTCTTTTAGCTGGCTCCTATGTCTCTTTGACATGTCCCTATTAATGTGGATTTTTAAAATTACTTCTTTACTTTCTGACACTACGAGTATAAGATTCTCTAGATTCATATTATATCAAGGGTGCCAAAAAATGTTTTAAGAAAGGAAAAAACTGTATTAAAATTGTAATAATATATACCAACAACAAAAGATGAATACAAGTCACGTCTGACTTCTGCAATTACAAGAGATGCCCAAAGTGGTTACCATCAGCATGCAGATACTTCTGATTACGCAAACTACTGATTAAGCAACACTGACCAAAGTGCCCACTTGTATCTCTGCACATGCCATTTCATTCTCTTCCCAAAGTACCCCCAGTATAGCTGGTTTTCTCTGGTACATCACGTCCTTTAAGGTCCCTCATAGGTGTTAAGTCAACGGGTGTTAAGTCCGGAGAATGTGAGAGAAACGCAAAATGGTCTTTGTTCCTCGAAAGACAACCATGCTTCCACCATTTTCTTTGACTGCCCTGCGTGTCGCATAGTGATGCGCCATTTTTTGAATGAACACCATATCGTACACGCTACCACAATTCAGTTCAACTTTGGAAAGTAATACACAGATAACATCACTTAAAATATACATATTTTTTTGGCACCCTGGCATATTTCCTACCTCAGTTCTAGAATCACTCATCTCTCTAATGAGCTATGCTCTGTTTATTGGCGAATCATATTAGCAACAAAGATCTGGAAGCTAAGTGTATACTTCTTGCTACTAGAGTGTCATTTCTCTTAGGCTTTCTGATGACAGAGCAAGCAAAGATATGAGTATGTATGTGCACATATCTCTATAATATCTCTCTGTGTGACCATTTGTGTTCATTCTGATGTCATAACAAAAGGACCATTCTAGCTTTTTTCTCTGCTTATTTGTAAATTCCTACCAAATTCTGTCTCCAACCATCTCTCATCCATTTATTTAATTGTGTGATTCCAGAATACATGTATAGTGGTATCAGCAGTTTTAATCTGTACTCCTATGGGAAATAACTTTATCAACTTAAAGACACGATTATGTGTAATTCCTTTTGCATTTAGTCTTATAGACTAATTTCCAAAATTATTTATGTCAACATCCTTCCCCTGCCCCTCTGTCTGGCAGGTTGTTTCATATCATTGAAATATAATTAATTAGATTCTCTTACTATAGTCTGCATTCCTTCCTGGGATCTTCCAAACTCCTAAATAATTTTTTTTTAAATTTATATACATTAAGGTTCACCATTTGTGCTGTGAAGTCCTATGCGTTTTGACACATGCATAATGTCATGCAACTATCTACCAGTATCATATAGAAGACTTTCATGGCCCTAAAAAATTCCCTGTTTAACCCCCGATTTGAGAAATCCAAATCTCTGGAAACCACTGATCTTTTTACTGTCTCTATAGTTTTGCCTTTTCTAGAATGTCACATAGTGCAATCATGTAGTATGTAACCTTTTAATACTGACATTTTTCACTTAGTAACATGCATTCAAGGTTTATCCATGTCCTTGGGTGGCTTCATAGTTCTCCTTTCTCTACCAAGTAATATTCCCCTGTATGAATACACCACATTCGTTTACCCATTTACCTGTTGAGGACATCTTGGTTGCTTCAAGTTTTTAGTGATTATGAATAAAGCTGTTACACATATTACTCTGGTTTATGTGTAAACATAAGTTTTCAGCTTAATTGGGTAAATGCTTAAGGGTACATTGCTGGATCATATAGTAAAGCTATGTTTAGTTTTGTAAGAAACTGCCAAACTGTCTTCCAAAGTGGCTGTACTACTTTGCATTCCCTGCTTCGCACACTCATCGCATTTGCCATTTGTCAAGTATTTAAATTAAATTTTTTATTTTAGCTATTCCAATAGGCGGGTAGTATTATCTCATTGTTTTAATATGCAATTCCCTAATGACAAATGATATTGAACACTTTTCCATATGCATATTTTCCATCTACATATCTTCTTTGTGTTTTTAGGTCCTGTGCCCATTTATAATGAGTTTCTTTATTTACTTATTATTGAACTTTAAGAGTTTTTGTATATTATGGATATAGCTTTTGTCAGATAATATGTTTTGCAAATATTTTTCGCAGTGTGTTACTTGCCTTTTCATTCTTTTACAGTGTCTTTCACAGGGCAGAAGTTTTTAATTTAATGGTGTCCAAATGACCAATTTTCTCTTTCATGGATCATGCTTTTGGTTTTATATCTAAAAATGCGTCACCAAACACAAGGTTTCCTATATTTTCTCCTAAGTTTTCTTCTACAAGTTTTATAGTTCTGTGTTTACATTTAGGTCTATGATCAATTTTGTTTTCATTTTTAAAAATTTATTTTTTAATTGCTGTCTACATGCAATATTATATTAGTTTCAGGTATACAAAACAACATAGTGATTAGACATTTATATACCTCATTAAGTAATCACCCCAATAAATTTTTTACCCATCTGACACTGTACATAGTTATGACAATATTATTGACGATATTCCCTATGTTGTATTTTATATCCCTGTGACTATTTTTTTCAATTATAGTTGACATTCAATATTATTTTATATTGGTTTCAGGTGTATAGTGTAGTGGTTAGACATTTATATAATTTATGAAGTGATCCCCCTGATAAGTTTAGTACCCACCTGGCCCTATACATAATTTTTACAATATTATTGACCATATTCCCTCTGCTGTAGTTTACATTCCCATGACTATTTTGTAACTACCAGTTCATATTTCATAATCCCTTCACCTTTCTCACCCAGCCACCTAAACTCTCTCAAATCTGGTAACCATCAGTTTGTGCTCTGTTTCTATGAGTTTGTTTCCGTTTTGTTTGTTCATTTATTTTGTTCTTTATAAATTCCACATGCGTTCATACGGTATTTGTCTTTCTCAGTCTGACTTATTTAATTTAGCATAGTATCCTCTAAATCCATCCATATGGTTGCGAATGATAAGATTTCATTCTATTTTATGGCGGAGTTATATCCCATTTTATATACGCACCACTTCTTTATTCAATCATCTACTGATGAGCACTTCGGTTGCTTCCATATCTTGGCTATTGTAAAGCATTGCAGTGAATATAGGGTTGCATATATCTTTTCAAAGTTATGTTTTGGATTTCTTTGAACAAATATTAATGGAACTGCTGGGTCCTATGGTAGTTCTATTTTTAATTTTTTTTTGATTCATTTTTATTGTTAGACTTATTGGGGTGACATCTGTGAGCAAGGATTACATAGGTTTCAGGCTTACAGTTCTACAGTGCATTGTCAACTTGTTGTATAATAATTTCACCACCTAATGTGACTTCTCTTTCCATCACCTTATATTTAGCTTCCCCCGCTCCTCTCCCACCCCCTCCCCTTTCTCCCTTCCCTAACCCACTCGTCCCCAAATAAACATTAAACTATTGATTGTATCCATGGGTTATTTGTTTGTTCATTTCTTTTTTTCTTTGCTTTCAGTTTTATATTCCGCATATGAGTGAAATCATGCAGTTCTTTGTTTTTTCTGTCTGGCTTATTTCACTAAGCATGATGATCTCCAGGTCCATCCATTTTGTCGCAAATGGCAATATTTCATCATTTCTTACAGCTGAGTAATATTCCATTGTGTATATGTACCACAGCTTCTTTATCCAGTCATCTGTCGCAGGGACCTTTGGTTGTTTCCATGTTTTGGCCACTGTGAACAGCGCTGCAATGAACATTGGGGTACATGAGTCTTTGCGGACAAAGGTTTTCAAGTCTTTTGGGTAGATCCCCAGAAGGGGGATTGCTGGGTCAAATGGTAACTCCATTCCCAATTTTCTGAGGAACCTCCACACTGCCTTCCACAGTGGTTGTACCAGTTTGCACTCCCACCAGCAGTGTACCAGAGTTCCTTTTTCTCCACATCCTCTCCAGCACTTGTTATTCCT